>CAIGRL010060988.1:0-14539 GCA_903798325.1 Fraxinus xanthoxyloides | reverse complement strand
AACTTCAGCGTGAGTTTCTCCTCGCGATGCACTGTCTTTACACATTTACAGAAGTTTGAGCTTTATACTGATTAAATATGCATCATATTTCCTGCAATAATTTGTGACTTTGTGCTCATTTGGCTTTTTAGATGTAATTGTTCTTATTTTTTCACTGCAATTTTCCAATTTGGTTATGCAGTGTATGCTTTTCTTGGTAGCGTGTCGGACACAGACACACTATCATAGTTGAAGTGTTCATGCTATAGAGGTCATGCCTTTTTGTCCCCCAATTAATTCTTTCGTTTTAAAGTAACTGGACAGTTCCATCTACAAATGGTTTTCAGCTACTAAATGATTGATGTTATTCCCCCTCCCCCCTTCAAGAGTTAGTTTCTTTACAATAAACCATTAGTTGTCTACTTTTTGAATACGATTGAAAACCTTTGATTAGCAAATACAACAAATAATATATTTTTCTCTCGTTTGATGGCCCTTTGCAGAATGGTGCAATTCCCCTCTCGAAATGCTTATAATGCTGCTCTTCGGGCAATTAGCAGGAATGGTCGTTTGATTAGATTGGAAAGGGTACAGTGGATTGCTATAACAATGTATTTCATGTTTTATATTCCTGCAAAAATTAAGTTTGTTCACATTCTCATATGTTGAAGCAAGGCTGATCGAACCCAGTGGGATATTATTGCTCCCTTTGATGGCAAAGCGGTGAGAAGAAATTTAGGATTTTTTGATTTTCACTTTAAGTTATTGATGACTTGATGCATGGCATTATGCTCATCCTGAAATTTAATGTTTTTACATGTTCGAGATGTTGCAAATTTCAATCGCTTTTACATTTATTACCACTCNCTCGTTTGATGGCCCTTTGCAGAATGGTGCAATTCCCCTCTCGAAATGCTTATAATGCTGCTCTTCGGGCAATTAGCAGGAATGGTCGTTTGATTAGATTGGAAAGGGTACAGTGGATTGCTATAACAATGTATTTCATGTTTTATATTCCTGCAAAAATTAAGTTTGTTCACATTCTCATATGTTGAAGCAAGGCTGATCGAACCCAGTGGGATATTATTGCTCCCTTTGATGGCAAAGCGGTGAGAAGAAATTTAGGATTTTTTGATTTTCACTTTAAGTTATTGATGACTTGATGCATGGCATTATGCTCATCCTGAAATTTAATGTTTTTACATGTTCGAGATGTTGCAAATTTCAATCGCTTTTACATTTATTACCACTCTGTTTATTTTTATTTTTGCATGTGTATTAGTGTGTTATATATTGTTGATTAATAGCTATTTTTTGCAGATTTTGCTACAAGGAATTCCTCGCAATGCATTACCCGATGATATTGAGCGCTTCCTTACTGGTTGTCAATACGATGCATCTTCCATGCAGATATTTCTGAGGTTAATGCTGAAAGACAGTTACATCAAAGAGAAAAAATCAGACAGAGTTGTAGATTTTGTTATTAAAGTTGGCTACATTTTTTATTCCGTGACAAAATTTTCTAAGCTATATCTGGTTAATGGTGCAGGCAAACAAACCAAGGACCCATTAGAATGGCAGTTGCGCGCATCCCGTCCTCAGCTTTAGCCACGCACGCACAAATTACCAAGAATAGAGGCTTTTGTCTCAACAATCAAATCTCAGTGCAAGTTCTTCAGTAGCTTCTCTCTTTCTTGAGTTGAAATTCGTGTTTCTCCCCCATAGTTCTCCTTCTTGGTTGAGCTAGAATGTGGCAAGTATATTATTTGAATGGCTTCAATTTTATGCTTCATTTTGGCTTATTAAACTATTTCCTTGAGTTAGGGGATCAAATTAGAGATATTATTAATTCCAACAATTGAATAAGTCAAACATCTACCTTTCATTGCATTGTTTGTTGGTCCTACAGCTTCTCTCTCTCTCTCGGGGTGGTTGATGAATATTACTGAGAAAAGTATGTATTTTAAATAGTGATATGGTGAAAAATATGTGATTAAAAAGTAAGGAAACGTTATTGATGTCATGAAAAATATTATTTTATTGAAGAATGTGTGGTTGAAAATAAATTTTGAAAGAATGTGTACCAAACAGTGGCTATGTATATGTGTGTGTGTGAGAGAGAGAGATGTGAAAGATGGCGTGAGATTGTGTTAATTGTAAATTTAGTTAGTCTATAAACCCGGAAACTTTTCTTGCTCTCTCTCTTTGGTTATTATTATTAGTAAATTATATCTTTAATTAATTGAAAATTGGCGGTCCCACTGTTTTAATTAGTTGGAAGAGTGTTATTGTGACCTGCTTTTCTGATTCCTAAGCTTTTTAATACCTTGCCAACCATTAAGCCTCTGATTGGATACAATTTATAAATTCAATCAAAGTGAAAAATTAATTTCAATAATACATTCATAACTATTACTTATTATTATCTATGTATTTCATAGGATTCACTATTATTCATCTTATTATTCCAATTTATAAAGTTGAGGCTAAAATTTGTTCTACTATTATTAGTCCAAAATGACATACTTCTATGAGTAGGACGCACGAGAAATTTCAGATATTGGGTGGAATGTCAGGGCATGACTTTATTGACCTTAATAAATCAACTAGTTAGTTTATTAAATAAATAAAAATTGGGAGCTGTCAAATTACTGAAATTCCATTTAGTTTCAATTGGTTCACTGACACTCAAATTTCGTCACTTCGTCACCGGTTGTTTCTTAAATTGATAGAAAATGAGTAATTAACCATTATATCGCAATTAATTTTCAGCAAAATTGTTGTGCAACTTGTCAACTTATCACTAGCCAATGCCAAAAAAATGTTAGAATAAAAAAAGACACGTCGTTCTTGCTTTTAATTTAAAATAATTATTATCTTCATTTTATCATTTGTGCTTGTAAGGTACGCCAAGCTGCTTAACTGGAATATCAATAGTCATCTAACTGTCAACTGAGCAACTTTCATTGGTTTGTCAACGATAATTGGCATACTACGACAAGAATAATATCATTTGCATTCGCTCACTGCGGCAGTCGCCCTATGTGACACACACATGTCAAGTGTGTGTTTGATGCATTAATGTGGTAAAAAAATCACCACATTAATGCATCAAATTACTACTTGTTATGTATGTGCTATGTAGGGCGATTGTCGCAGTGAGCGATTATGAATAGTATTACTCATATGACAAAGTTGAGATATTTGAAAATAAATTGAAGTCGAATAACCTAATTGAGACTAATTAAAATTTTAGATATCCAATTGAGAATTTGGTGAAAGTTCAGTGACTCCTGATGAAACTTGCCCTAAAAATGTCAATTTTTGGGTCGTTAATAAATGCTTTATAAAAATAACTATAATGGTAGGCCCGGGGGCGACAACTTGCCATGCCCAGTCCCGCTCTTCCCTCTGCGCACCTACTCCTTTAACTTCACTTTCAACAACCACCGCCACCGCACTTCCTCCATCGTCTGCCACCGTCTCCTATCCGATCTCTGGTGAAGTCCATAATCTTCTAATTTATACATACAACTATGTGTAAGAACATTATCAGCTCCACGTAAAATCAAACAAGAAAAAACAATGATTTGTTAATTAGAAAGTGGACAAGAAAGTTAAACCTTGTTCTGTCCCCATGGCATCCGTCATTGAAGAAGGTAAATTTATTTATCTCTCCGTGTAGATAATTATCTCCCCGGTTTATTAGAACTTGAACTAGGATTTTCTTTATCTGATCTATATTTTGTATCTCATAGGCGGGAAGGATCTTGAAATGGGAGTCATAACTGAGCCCTCACTTCCATCGCCGTCGCCGTCTCAGAGGCTGCCGGCGCTGGTAGTGTCGCATTCCGGCAAGACATTAGCCGGATCGAACTCCGGCAAGTCGTTAGTGGTTTCCAATTCCGGGAAAGCCTTGATCTTGTCTAATTCCGGGAAAAAAATGGACCAATCAGGGAAGAAGAAGTACGTGAAGCAGGTGACGGGGCGGTACAATGACACGGAGCTGCATCTGGCGGCGCAGAAGGGTGACGTGGCGGTAGTGAGGCAGATATTGGGTGATATCGATGAGCAGATGCTGCAGACAACGAGTGGGGCTGAGTTTGATGCCGAACTGGCGGAGATCAGGGCAGCCGTGGTGAATGAGGTCAATGAATTGGGGGAGACCCCTCTTTTCACCGCGGCCGAGAGAGGGCACATTGATGTGGTGAAGGAGTTGTTGCCTTACACCACCAAGGAGGGGATCACCTCCAAGAATAAGTCGCGTTTTGACCCCTTGCACATTGCTGCGAGTCAAGGCCATCATGGTAATAGATTTTTCGGTTTACCATGTTCATTGTTTAGATCAGAATAGATTATTATTACATACATATATGCCTCTCTTCATCGAGAGATTCAATTAGGATGTATGTGTTAAGGACACGGAGATAGGATGATCACTAAGCATGATTTTAAATCAAATCACAATTACTTTGTGAAGTTTACCTCACTTATTGCAGTATTGATCAGTATGATAGAATCTGAAATAGAAATTGTTAATAAAATTATAGATGACAATTAAGATATGCATTTTCCCGCAAAAGACTGATATTTTTCAGTAAATGGCATGAAATAGCTAATATCATTGCTGATATAATTGCAATGGTAATTGTTAGAATCATTAAAGATGGCAATTATGATGTGCCTTTGCCAACAGAAGTTTGACGGTTTTAGTAAATGTCATGATATTAGTTAATGGTATTGCTGATATGTTTTGCATAGTTTAGCAGCATTACTTTCAGAGTATCCTTATCTGCAGTTTTATCTTTATGTTTTCGTAAAATTATATTTTGCCTTTTCCTAGTGTACTTCATTGATTCTGTCAATTTCGTTGCCAAAAACATAATTCATATGGTATTTGCTTTGTTCTTCAAAAGACAACGTTATGTCGTTCCAAAGCTCAAGTATTTTTGTATTTCCATCACCTATCTGTTATAGTTTGTTAACTATGTTCTTTACAGATATTGTCCAGATACTGCTAGAGCATGACCCTGGGCTAAGCAAAACACTTGGTCAATCAAATGCAACTCCTCTTACTACTGCAGCGACAAAAGGTCATCTGGCAGTTGTTAATGAATTGCTTTCAAAGGATTCAAGCTTGCTAGAGATATCGAAATCAAATGGAAAGAATGCTTTACATTTTGCTGCCCGTCAAGGGCATGTAGATATTGTCAAAGCATTGCTTGAAAAGGACTCTCAACTAGCAAGAAGAACCGATAAGAAAGGACAGACCGCACTCCATATGGCTGTAAAAGGTGTTAGCTGTGAAGTTGTAAAGTTGCTTCTGCGGGCAGATGCAGCCATTGTGATGCTTCCTGACAAATTTGGCAACACTGCATTACATGTAGCCACCAGAAAAAAAAGGGCTGAGGTATTAATTACAGTTTCTGCTTCTCTAATTTCTATCATTTAGTTCCTTTCAAGAAGTATTATTAGTCAAATGTAAAAGCTTCAGTCTGAGATTAAGCTTTGCACCAAGTTCAGGCTTACTTAACTGCACTTCTCTTGTATATTGGAGAAGTGAGAAGTGAAATTGGCAATACATATTAGCAAGTTTATGACATATTTACCACCCAGGCCAATCTTACTTCCTAATTTTTTCATCCACGCCATTTTACGGTTTCAAATTGTATAATTGTTGGTGGCTTTTGCTCCAGAAATTGGTCTTTTCGGCATTACGTTGTTAGTTTTTGAAAAATTTAATTTTGTAAGGACAGAGTAATGCAATATGACATTGTATAGATAACATGAAGAATATAAACGTGTAGATGATATCATGAACTTATACCTGACTAAGAGCATGTTTGGCTAAGCCTAAAAAAGATGCTTGGCTTCTCTTTCAAAATTATTTCTTTTTAAACCTTTAGTACAAAAATTGCATTTTCTGAAGTCCACCTCTTACCACTTCTTAAGGAAGCAACTTTGTTTATTTTTTAGGCTTGGGGATTGACCGAAGTCCAAACATGCTCCAAGGCAGTGAAAAATATCCAACCTTGGCCTGTATGTGTATCAAATTTAAAGTTGGCTGCCTGTAATAATCCCTAATTGATGCAAATATGCTCTCTCTGCACTGCTATCTGCTTTTGGAAGTTATAATTACAAGAGTGAATATCTTGGTAATTTGTTTTAAAAATTTTACAACTATGCACTCCTTTTGAGTTTTCGCTCTTTAGTTTCATCTTCAAATGTCAGTGTGGAACTTGACAAGATATATTTTGTATGGATAAAGTTTGACAGAATTGAACTTTGCATGATGCAGTGGTCCAACTGTCCCTGTGTGACGGGATATTCCTTAATCTGAGTATAGGTTTCTGGTTTAGAGTGTATTGATGACGTGGCTTTCTGTAATTGTTATGTTTCTTTATCTCATTTTAGTAAGGGAAATAATTGCGTTAATGTGATTATTCTGATCCTATTAAATTTTTGCAGATTGTGCATGAGTTATTGCTGCTTCGTGACACAAATGTCAATGCGCTGACGAGAGACCATAAAACAGCCCTTGACATAGCTGAAAATCTCCCTCTATCAGAAGACAGTGCTGAAATAAAAGACTGCTTAACTCGATATGGTGCTGTCAGAGCCAATGAATTGAATCAGCCACGGGATGAGCTTCGCAAAACTGTTTCAGAAATCAAGAAAAATGTCCACACTCAGCTCGAACAAGCTCGTAAAACCAACAAAAACATGAATGGCATTGCCAAAGAGCTTAGGAAGCTTCACAGAGAAGGAATTAACAATGCCACTAATTCAGTCACTGTGGTGGCTGTGCTATTTGCAACAGTTGCTTTTGCTGCAATTTTTACAGTTCCTGGAGGTGATGACGACAGCGGGATGGCTGTGATGGTGAGCAGCCCATCTTTCAAGGTTTTCTTCATTTCTAATGCTATCGCCCTTTTCACTTCTTTGGCTGTTGTGGTAGTGCAAATTACTGTAGTCAGAGGCGAATTAAAATCCGAGAGACGAGTCGTAGAGGTTATCAATAAGTTAATGTGGTTGGCTTCTGTTTGCACTACTGTGGCTTTTATTGCTTCATCTTACATTGTTGTTGGGAGGCATAATAAGTGGGCTGCAATTCTTGTCACCGTCATAGGAGGAGTTATTATGGCCGGGGTTCTTGGTACCATGACGTACTACGTGGTGAAGTCCAGAAGGATACGAAAAGTGAGGAAGAAAGAAAAGTATTCAAGGAGTGGAACTAACTCATGGCACCACTCAGATTATTCCGAGTCAGAAGTGAACCCAATTTATGCAATCTGATGCAGCCCTGGGTTGAGACCTCCATCCTCTCTCCCACGCGATGGTTAATATCAATAATTTAACCTATCAAGAGTGCAATGAGACGTTTTAAGGGGTGTAATAGACAAAATGTTGCGGAACCGACAGATAAGAGAAGCACACACTAAAATTGACTTTGTGGTTTCGAAGATTTTAAGGTTATTCATAACATTATGTTGTATGAGTGACACGGGGCAGAGAAAAGATCTTGTACTCTGACAGTCTCTGTGTTGTTCAGGTTATATTGTAATAATGTCAAAACTTTCACATACATTAAACTCATGTGGACTTCGTTCACATCGAACCTTTGTACTTCTACTAATTTGGTTGAACATGGTGGCCAGTCTCATGTACATCTATTATATTTTTGCTAAGTGATTTCTGTATGTCAAGTGCTTATGATAATTCTGAATGAATCTGCAAAATTTAATTCTAAACATGCTTAATATTGGACATAAGGTTGAGTGATGACCCAATTTCGACAGGACTACTGAAATCTTGAAGAATTTTGTTGTGATTTATACTGCAGTATCCTATTATATCTGAATTTATGGTCCTTGTGTATTATAACGCATACCATAATTCTTCTGAGGCAACCAGTGTCTTGGTCACTCCCCTGTGAAAAATAATGTTGTTCACGTTGATCATGGCAAACAATCGCACAATGGTAGAGGTGTAGAGTGGATTGGGCACGCCAAACCTGAGTTAGGAGGCTATGCTGGTTTGCTGCATGAGGGCTTTTTTCTTTATTAAACAAAATGACTACTTTTTTGGCTTTTGGCCCTCGCAATAATGACAACAAGAACTGGAGAAATGATGATTAACCATGTATTGGCTAGTCTCTTAGCTATCAATTTTCTAGTATGATTAGTCTTTGATAGTACTTGATAAAAGCATATCTATAATCTTGAACTTTTACGCTGAGTTAAAATTTGAATCAGCTAGTCTGTTGAGTTTATTGCTACATCTACTCAAATAACGGGATTTGTATGAATGTATGTAATTGAATTACTTATTTCTCCTTGTGTTCATCAGTTTTTCATAATTTAGTTCAAACAAATTTTAAAATGGCTGTAGTGAAGTGCCTGTACTTTTTGAGTGAAGTCCAGATATCAGTTCCTGAGTGTTCGCTTTCAAGCATATGCAAATGCATTGAACCAACTTTATGTGATTATTCTTTTAATTTGAAAGTCTGGACCATGGCCTAAATGCGTAGGAAGTGAATCAGTGAAAAAGAGGGTCAATCCAACAGTGCCGAAGCACCACCACAAACTAATGGGCACATCACATGGTCCTGCAATCAAAACCATGTCTTGTTTACAAACTAACAACTTTCACTTACCATATCTTCCATTTTGTGTCACCGTAGATAAGAACACACACACAAATGGCCTTGTAATTTATGTTAAGGGAGTTTTTATGATTTGTAAAAGACACTAAAAGATGGATAAGGCATTATGCTTTCATTTTTTCAACTGGAAGATCGAAGACCAAATAGCCATATAGATGAAATTTGACTCTTGAGGAAGAAAAAGCAGAAACTTTCTTTTCTTGATATCATTCTCTCAAGCAGATACTGTGGATAACATCATGATGTACAAAGATTCAGGGTGTGGTGCCAAGAAAAAAATTAGGTGAATAGAACGCTGGCTGGTTCCTTGTATTTCTCCTAACTTTGGCAATACTGAATGCCCCACAACGGCCTGGTCCTATATATTGACCCAGATGTTCTTATATCCTTTTTCAGGTTGCAAAGGACATGCACCAATCACAATGATTGTTTGAAGCTTAAATTGTCGTATAAATGGTGAAAACGAATAAGATGACTTAATTCAACGAGTGTATAGCTATTAAGATCATCTCCTCGTTTCCTTGTTCGGTTGTTCTAGAAACTATGAACTCAATATGATTTATATTATAGAAATAATCTCAGATAATCAGGAAAGTATAATGGTGAATATTATGGAAATCGTTTGAACTTCATAATTTTAAGCTATATATAACTCAGTCAACTGTGTTATAGTAAGAAAATGTACTAGAGGACGATCTTAATTTGTAAAAAGATAGTTCTGCAAAGCTAAGATATTTTTTTTCCTAAGTGCTAAGAAGTTATCTTCACTAGCAAACCGCCAAATATTATTTTGAGATGGTAATGGAATTGAAGTGAGGTATATATCTAGGATAGCTTAAGAATTCTGGCATGTTTGGTTTTTGGTACAGTATAGGATTGGATAGTAAAATAAACTAGATTTTATTTTCTTTTCATTCTTAATACTGTCTAGTGTTGTTCAGTGTACCTTATAAAACATGACATTAGTGGATATGCCATTAGTCACTTATCTAAACACGCTTTTACATCTTCAACCCGAAATGAAATGGTTGGGGAGAAGAAATTTTACATTTTTTAAGAGCATTCCTGGGAACAGATCTAGTGGAGACGTGGGACCTATAGCTTAGAAGATTAGAGCACGTGGATATGAACTACGGTGTCGGAGGTTCAAATCACTCGTCACCCACAACTGGCCAAAATAGAATTACCTCTCGGTTTTCATACTATATTTGGCCTCGTAAGTTTCTAGAAACAGATGAGGGTGTTTAACTGTGCAGGAAGAAAATAATTTTAAAATGCTTAAGATCGAATTGTACTTCAGTGAAGTATTAATAGTCTGTTTGCTGATATTTTTCTTAGTGTCCAAGAATCAGGATAGCATAAATTATCTTTGAAACTTTGTTGTGTCACTATCAGCATTTAGGCATACATGGCCCAGACGTGGTGATTTTTCTGCATATGAAATTATGTAACATGTTTTCATTCTAAAAAATGATTTGCACAAGCTATATGAGATGCTTGGACAGTGTGATCACAGATTCATTCGGCAAAGATCAATCCAACACCGTTAATCAATGAACTTGAAGTGAAATTTCACTTTGGTTAACCAACTTTTTTGTTCCAACTCATGCACTTAAATTCAATTTTTATTCAATTATGTCATTGTGCCCACCTCACTTACACTGACGGAAAATTTAACGTGACAGGCAGAAAAGCAAAGGTGCACTTGGAAAACTATTAGTCAGTCACTAACTCGTTCCCTTGTAACACAATGTATACAGATGCTTCTGTTATAAGAGAGTGAAATTCACAGATTCTAGCTGGTTTTCAGTCAAGAAATAGTTGAAATGCTATTTGATCTTCATGGCCTGGTCTTTTAACCATTCAATGATTTGAAATATGGAGAAGGCCTGAAAATTACTTACTTTAGTTGCAGGGAAGGACATTGTCAAAATTTGAGTGCAAAAGAATACCTAAAAATTACTGTATTCATTAAAGTACAGATTAGAAAGGTTAACTTCTCTGAAAAAGTGGCCATCATAGACGTCTGTTAAAAAAATCTTAAATCTTTTGACTTATTTTCATAATCTTAAAACTTTGTTAATCTTGTTTTCTTTTACTTCCCTTCTCTTATTTTTGGCTAGTTTCAAGGTTAGTATCAAAAGAAAAGCTTCTTTCTGCTTTGCAGAAGTGACAATCTTTTTAGAAAATTAAAAAAACATACAAAATAGATCATGTATTATGAAAATGTTGTCTTCGGACTCTTAATTAGCAGAGGCTTCACTACACTTGTGCAGCAGTGGACTTGACACATCTGTAGCTTATGCTTTTTTCGTAAGTTTCGAATACTTCTTCTTGGTACTTTGTTATGTGCAGATGTGGTGCTTGGTTTTGGGTCTTAAGTAGAAGTCGAATCACGATAAAGAAGGTTTGATAGTTGTATACTTCGCAACTGGGCAGTCGTCTATTTGCAAAGTAGATGGAGTGGTGATGAAGCGCCCATCTTGCGCCAACATATATCCAATGGCATAGTGTGAGCATAATACTGAACTTCTCATTCTGATCCAGAAACCGAGGGACTGGGGCTGATAGCCTGACAGCAAATACTCATAACGCATGCCTATATAAATTTTGTCTATACACTAGGACACCAAGAAACTTATCCTAATTGAGAACTTAGATAAATTTAGCTAAAATGGACATTTTTTTATTTCTTTCCCATGGAAATTGGAAAAAAAAAAAAAATTAAATGCTGCAAACATCTGGTCTCTGTTGATTCTTGGCAGCAGGGAATCCAGGGAATGAAGAAAATCCATAAGTATTTATTGAACCAAAGAGCAGTTGGGAATTTTTGCAGTGAGCAATGGCTGCCTCAATTGAACCCTCAATTTTTGTTGCACTGCCACTCCTCTTGAGGAAGTGAAACTCATGAAAAGCATTCGAATTAAACAAGCAAGACGAGGATAAAGAAGAAGCACCAGATGAAGAATTAGATGAAGATGAGCCCTTATTGTTTATTGCTCCTGAGAATGAGGACCTCCTATGTACATTATTATCCTCATGAATCCCCTCTTTCTCTATGCTCTTCATTTTAGTAGTTGTAGCTAGGCTTGGATATGCTGCAGCTCCTTCAATATGACCAAATGGCTTCTTATTTTTGGACAAATTTTCAGGTTCTACATTGCAGGCTGCAGCGTTGGCACAGGAAGACTCATCAGATTTACTAAACAAAGATTTCAGATATGCCTTTAACTTAGGACCAACTATAGAATTCTTAACCAACATAAGCTTCTTGGACCAAGATTTCTTTGGATGATTACTGTGAATAAAACTGTTCAATTCATTAGACCATTCGAAGAAATGCTCGTCCGTGTTCAGTTCACAACTCCCCCTGCAGGACTCTGATGGAGATGTATTGTTGCCTGATTCTTCTAGTAAGGTGCTGGAAGGTGCCTTCTCTCCTTCAAAAGCCTCTTTTGCGTTTGAGCTTCGGAGTAGTAGTTTTTGGAGCATCTGTAAACGGGAAGAAAGATGGAGAGGCAAAAGTTTTCCTTTATAGAAGAGTTCATCAGCTGGTGAATTTGTAGTTTCTTTGGAAATGAAACACAACTGAAACTCGAACTCTCTGTTCTGTGGTGAAGAATAGTTTGTTGAGTAAGAAATTAAGTCCATATCTATGTACTCTTCATCTGAAGAATCATATGATGGAAGAATTGAGGCCATTGATGCTTATGGGGAGCACAACTTAGTGAAGGTGGATGAAAGGCAGAGCATCCCTTTAAGGAGAGATAGTTCCAAGTGCAAGGAAAAATTTGTCAGGTTTACAAATAATGATATCCAGTAAAAATATTTCCTAAAGATAATTTTGCATGGTGGTGAAATACTTTTTTTCCTTTTTCTTTTTTTTCAATATACATAGAAACATACTAGACACAAACAAAATATTCAAAATTATCTACTTTTACATGTGTTATATAGGCATATAAATTGAGCCACCTGACAAATGATGGTCCACGAGTTCACGTGGCCTGGAGAAAAGTCAGCTTAAAGTTCAACTTTTATTTAAGCTTGCCTCGGGTTTCTCAACTTTACCAGCAATCTTCTACTTCTAATCGACTGCTCTAGGACGGTCTTCCCTATTTTCTGGGCACTGCTCACTTCGTTTACTCTTCTACTCTAATAACTGAAAAACGATATTTCCTTGCCTTGTAAAAGAAAGGCAATCAATTAGAATCAAGAAAAATTTAAAATAGTGATTTAACATCTAGATGGACCTCTATCTTTATCTCTATTGACGAAAGTGACGATGAGGCACTTGGTATTTCTTTAGATACATTTTTTCGCAAGAGAAGGGTTTGCTAAATAAGTGTTTGTCTTAGAGTAACGGGAATGTTGATAACTTAGGTTTTTTTCGTTGAAACAAATGAATTGAAGGGATGACTTTGGAATAAATTTTTAGTGGGACCCGTTTATTTATTTTGGAAGATCAAGACTGATTTGTGTGCTCCTCCGTGATAATATAAAAATCATATATTTACTTGCTAAAAATGATACTCTGATGAATGAGAAATTGGAGCTCAAAGTAATGCATTGTAAGAAGTTTTGTGTTGGAGGGGAACTAATTTAAAATTATCACACATAGGAAAATAGATAAAGACAACGACTACTTTAAATATGATTATACTTTAGAATGTTGTAATCATATGTAACTAGAGGCTCTCTCCAAGTGTGCGTGTAGGGAGTGCAAATCACGGACCGAAATTGACTTTGAATCTTGAACTTTTGTATGGGCACAACTTATGTACACCAATGTCGAACTGAACGGACCAAAAATTGGCTCCTAAAAGGATTAAAAACCTTCCAAATTCTATAAACTCCTGAAATTCAAGTGATTATGTCTGTGTTAATGGAGAGATTAACATCCGGGTTAATGGTGGTTAATGGCAAAACTCATGACATTTTAATTCTCCATTACAACCTATTTATTTAGTCATCTTCCTTGACGCATGAAAATTTCTTCTCTACATAAAATTTTGTCTCATGTCTGCATACATAATTTACATTTTCTGTCAAGGTCTTGGTGGTAACAGTGTTCAGATACTATGTTTGTCAAAGTAGTATCGCAGTGCTCAGACTTTATTGATTTTTCATTGTATCTTGAGAAACAGACGCTTGAACTAAATCTCAAGAATTTACGTTGAGGAGACGAATCCATTTTAAAGAAACTGTGTTTAGACATGCCTCGATTTGAAAGTTCATTCGCTCTTTTGTTATTCTCTGCGGTTTCATATTACTTGTTCTGTTTTTCATATAATTAATGAAATTATTTTAATCAACAATATTTTGGCTAACATTTTCTTCACGTAAATGACAACGTCGAAGCTGAAAACTTTCTTAGTAATAACTTGCCATGCAAAAGATTCCATCAGGATGCGGCATTTCGCTTGAGTCCAAAAAAATAAAAGAAAATTCGTTTTCCGTAATTAGGATCACGAATTAATTCATTTTTTAGTAATTTGTTGGCTAACATGAAAAAACAAGCAGAGGCCCCCTCTGTTACTACTGCATCAGATTGGACACATAAATTTTATGGGAAGAATCTAATTTCCAAATGAAAAAACAGAGATGTTAGTACATAGTGCTTCATTAAAGCGAGACGCAATTGGTTGTCAAAAGGTTTTCTTCTTATTCTACTCACTTACCTACAAATTTAAGTTTTATTTATTTTAATTTTGTCTTCAATAATCAATGTCCCTTCACGTGACTATTTAATCAATTTCGTATTAGAGAACCATTGCAATTGATATTTTGTAAAATATATTTCTTCTCATGTATATCATTTGTATTTTTTTCAGTCACTAAAGTAAAATCATATATACGAGATAGAAATGATTTTGTCGTTGATTATTGTTAGCA
>CAIGRL010060947.1:0-17502 GCA_903798325.1 Fraxinus xanthoxyloides | reverse complement strand
GCCGACCTATTTTTTTTTTTTGCTTTTTTTTAAATAATTTTTTTGTTCCCAAGAAAATCATAGTTTGACCCTTCGAAAGGTCCTTCAATTTGAGCATAATTTCTTGGGAAAATCCGTATAGATCGAGACTATCTTCACAAACTTCTCTTATATGTCCTTAATATAAAGTTAGACGTTTCGTTTAAATTGTTTAATCGTTTTAATAGCTCAGTGTTTATGCTATGCTACAGAATCTCACTTAAATTTAAATTTCAAATTTGAGAATGAACAAATTTGTATAGAAACATGGATAGAGACAAAAAGATTGAAGAGAGAGAAGATTTTGAAAAAGAGAAACGTGAAAACAATTTTTCATATTTAGGGTAGATTTCTATGATTTACAAACGAAGTACTTCGTGTAGATAATAAACTTCAAGTCAATTCTTGTGATGTACCCTAGACAATGATGCTTACCTAAAACCACATGCCACTATTGCATTGTAACACTTATATATTTACATATCATATGTTATTATCTCATAAGTTTATAATTACATGTCCACTAGCTCTTTACAAGGTAGTTTTAAAAGTGAACTATATTCAACACAGTTGTCCTCACTACCCGCTCGAGAGGGAGTCGATCTTCCATTCATTTGCATCATGCTGTTATTTAAAGTAGTTCTTATCTTTGAAATATTTTAGAGTTCTTCAATTTTTTGCATTACAATCCAAAAGAGATTCACAATTCGTGAACTTTTAGGTTGTTGGGATCTTGAATTTGTCAAAGTGACAATGATCTTCTCCATGGTAAGTAAACTAGATAAATCACCAAGCACTGAAAAACGAAATATTAGAGTTCAATTATTGTAGTTTGATTATATTCAAAGCACAAGTTCATTATCGATATCTCAATCAAATCTTAACAAACTATAAATCAGAAAGAAGCATGGCCAAGTAAGTTAAGACATAATTTGTGAACTTAATCATCAACCCACAAACATGTTACAAAAATTCTTACTAAAATAATTCAAAATACCAACATATTATTCACTACAACACTGGAATGGCAAGAAACTACTATCACAAGGACTTGATTGTGAAAAATTAAAAAATATGGGGTCTCATGAGCACCAATCATTTTCTTGAATTCAATGTATATCAACAATATCTGATCAATCGGTCTCCATAAAAGCTTGGGTTGTCTCTATAATTGGCATGGTGCTTTAAAGGGACCATAGAACTGTCAGTTTCTAATTTTCCATAATTTTTTTCTGTTGAATGAACCTTATCCATTTGCTTTATATTGTAATCCATTTTAAGTTGGCGTTTTAACTCTCTAGGGCAAGTCAAATCCCTATTGTAATCCTTCGATGCTCAAGACGCAAATCAGATAAATCACGAGATGTGTTCCAAATTGGTTATGGTTAAAGAGTCCCTCATTGATCTACTAAAGTGTCGAGCGAGTCAACATATGTAGCATCTTGCCTTTTAGGAGAACTCTTGCCTTCTAAGAGCCCCATGAATCGAACCCGCGATCTCTAAACTGTCAGCAACTAAGAGTCCCGTCATTTACCATTGAGGATGTGCCCTGGGGGGCAAGTCAATCTCTATGTTGATATGATAGAAGCGTGGCAGTAAAACATATGATTGAAACTGAAGTGTAAAAAATAATTGGGAAAATTACAATCACGATACCAAATCTTTCACTTTTTTGTAGACTTCGTCCAAACAATTGTTTTGTGCCACACGTGATACCAAACCTTTAAACAATTCGCACCTGGAATCCAAATTGACGAAAACCGTTAGTTTGATCATTAATTGGCTAATAATTAAATGTCTAACCAATTGTTAAAGGGTAAATATGTAATTTTTCCTTTTTCCATATAAAAAAATTAAAATAAATAAATAAATTTATCTTTTTTTAAATGCTACTGTTCATCTTCTTCCCATCCCCTCCCACGCCGCAATCATCTTCAAATGGGAAGCCAGCCCGGCATATGACGACCACCTTCATCTCGTAGGCTCCGATCATAGGCTCCCCATACAACACACAATTTGAACAATCCCCTCCATTTTCAGGACCCTCTTTGGATTCTTCATTTCCAGCTTCTTCTTGGGACCAATCTCAATCATCATCTCCATTGTCGAAATCCCCATGGTCCTCTCATGTTGTGTCGGGGAACCATGAAAATTATTCTTACACAGGCTTAATAGGGTCCCTTGTTCATGAAGAAGGACATATTTATTCATTGACCGTTTCACAGGACTTGTTGTGTACAGGTTCAGATAGCAAGAACATTATGGCTTGGAAGAACCAGAAAGAGTTTTCTGGATTCAAATCAAACAGTGGTTTGGTTAAGCAAGAATAATTGCACCGAGCCCTAAATAAGCAAGAAGAAAAGCACTCTCACTCTTCCTCAGCTCCTCGCTTCCTCTTGTGGAGTGGGAACAAACTTGGGTTTTTCTAGTGGAGGTCCTTTCTCTCTTTCCCTTTTGTTGTTTCCTCTTGGAAGAGGGCACTGTGGAAGTTGCAGATACAGAGCCAAATCCTGAATCAGATGATAAATTTTTGGGGGTTTTTTGGGAGGGGTTTCTTGAGGGGTGGATTTAAGGAGGAATCTTGTTGGGATTTTATGAATATGTTAGCAGTTTCAGGTTGGGAGAATGTGTGGCGAAGCAGATGGGATTTGATTATGATAAGAGATGAAGGTGAAGGAGGATGGGGTGCGGGGAAGAAGATGAATAATATTTTGGGATTTTTAATTTAATTCTTTTATTTTAATTTTTTTCATATGAAAAATGGAAAATTACATATTTACTCTTTAACAATTGGTCAACAATTGGTTAGACATTTAATTATTGGTCAACTAACGGTTTTCGTCAATTTGGACTCTGGATGCAGATTGTTTAAAGGTTTGGTATCGTGGGTGATACAAAACAAAGGTTTGAAAAAAGTCTGTAAAAAAGTGAAAAGTTTGGAGCCGTAACTGTAATTTTCCCTATATAATTTGACTGAATTCTGAAGCACTTCATGAAGCACAAGGGAAGATCCCAGAATGCTTATCCATCGGTACCTGAGAAATAGCGCAGCAAATTGTTCCGTGCAAATACAGAAACATAGCCAACCTTAAAGAAATGAAATACCATAAAAAAATTTCTTCATGCAAATAACTTGTATTCCTCGTATGACACTGACATTAAGCCTATTTCAAAGGATTTTGGACAGACATGATAAAAGAGTAAAGCCGTTTGTACAAGCTTCACATGTGCTAATGTGATGAATTTTGATTGATTGTTTTAAATCCTTCTTTTTTTTTTTTTTTTGGTACAAAGTCCAATGAAATTCTACCACTTTAACATTATGTAAGAAGAGTAGCACAAACTCTTATAAATTAGTCTGTGTTTTCATATTTATTCAATGTAGGATTTTATCCCTTAACATGCCTCCACAAGATGGTGGCTCGTTTGAGCAGACCAATCTTGAAATATGTGTACTTAATTTTTTTGAATCTTAATCGGATCGAATTGCTCCTTGGAGTTTAATGAACTCTAATACCATGTTAAAATTTGAGGTTCTATCTTAAAAGATCAATTTTATTAAGAGGAGTAGCCCAAATCTTATAAATTGATCTATATTTTCATCTTTATTCGATAAAAGATTTTATCTCTTAACATGTCATTGCGAGATGGTGACTCGTTTGAGTAGACCAATCTTGAAAATTCGCATGCTCAATTTTTTTAAGTCTTAATCGGATCGGATTGCTCGTTGTGCTCTGACACCATGTTATGATTTAATGTTCCATCTTAAAAGGACAAGTTTGTTAAGAGGAGTAACTCGAACTCTTATAAATTAGTATGTGTTTTCATCTTTATTCGATATTGAATTTTATCCCTTGACACATAGTTGGAGGATTGTAAACATCGTCCCGGAAGTTACCGTTGATGAGATTATTTTATTTTACCTTATTTTCGTTTTTTACTATTCTCTTCTATTAAAAATAAATAAATTAAAATGACCAAACAACTTGTTTCTGTACTGTTTATGGTGTGCCTTCTGTACTCCGGAACAATGAACGGCGGAAGCCACCAAAGAAGAATTCAGGGAATGCTACACCACCTGCCACGAGGAGTGTTCCGAGGCAGCAAAGGCTATACTTTCTGTGAGATGAAGTGCGACTCAATTTGTGGCGTCAAAGGGTACGTTTTAACTTTTTAAGACAACAAAACTTGCATACTTGCATATCCCATACGTGACTACCGAATTCTTCTTTCTGTAAGACGTATACATAATTTTCATAAATATATGATGAAAGATTTAAACTCAAATATTTTGTCCACTGAATATGATAAAATATGATATTAGAGTATATTAAGTTTTCACGTCCTATAATTACATTTACGAACACAAGAATACAAGCGACAAAATTTTAACTTCTTTTTTTTACTTTAATACTGTCTAATATGCCTTACCAAAGATGTGATGCCTTGCTGAAGTACCATTTCTCTCTAAGCTGATGCAGCAGAAGTCCTGCTCGAGGAGCAACCACATCTTCATCACTTTGCAGCCCTTTCCGCAGCAAGTTTTTCAATGTGTTTCCATGTGGCTTCACGCTTTTCTTTGATCATATCTTCCTTTGATTCAGCTTCCCGAAACTTTAGCAAGCACACCTTGAATAGATCAGGGTCGAGATCATAGAAAAAAGTGCGAATAGTCAGTGTCAAACCATGCACAGCCTGATTCCAATGGTGCCTATAATTTCTCTCCAGAGCAGGGAAGATTATAGGCAGTATAACCGCACGGTTTTGTCTGATTAGATTCTCGATGCGATCATTGTTCCACAAGAGCAAAGCCCTCTCCGCCACCTGAATTGAATACAGGCATTAGTCTCTTGAATCAATTCAAGGTTCCATAAAGGCACAATTCAGAAAGGTATTCTTGAGCTTGATTTAACCGTGTTAAGCATACTGAGATATCAAATAGTACCAGAAATCCCATTTTTCTATGTAACTGAGACTTAATCATAAAACACTAATGAAATAAACAAATAATCAAAATTTATCAAATTATGGAAAAGAATTAGTTTCATCATCTTATCTTGTCAGGTTGGAAGCTCTCTCTCTTTTAAGGAAAGATGTTAAGAAAGGATGCTACCTCGAAAGCCATTAAAGCATAAATACAAGCTCTAGCCCTCCAAAGAGGGAGCCGTCAGAACGATGCCGCTCATACTCTTTGCCATACCAAACTCTTTCCCACATCAATGACAAATTTTGTATGTTAGAACTGGCAAAACCAATTTCTAGCTCCTTACTTTATTGAGCATTAGTGTGATTTGATGCATGGAACTTATCATTTTCTGAGGGCGTACTCCTAGAGAATATAGTCGTCTAAATTGGACATTACCAAGAATAAGCAAGCCAATGCATTTACAGAATCTCTACATGCCCTACTGTGAAGCACCAACACCTTTCCTATGGTGGATTGTCAGACTTCGAACACTCTCAAACGTCTCAGAATTTTCTTATGGCGTGTCTTAATTTTATGTTTTCTATTTATAAATTTCCAACACGTGAGGGACAATTCCTTTGCAAGCCTCGAGCATGTGTGAGAAAATTCTAAGAATTTCATGTCCAATTTGTTTTATGTCAACTATGTGTTTTCCTTTTGTTGGCACTTGTAAAAGTAGTTACATCCAAAAGGTGTACACTGATAAAACAAATGGTCACTCCTCTATTTCAGAAGATTTCACGTGCAAAGTTGAAAATCAAAAACTTAAAAAGTATTAATTTTATTGAATAATGTATAAAAATAAAGTTAAAATAGATAAATCTATTATAGCTAAGAATTTTAACCGGCATGCCATGCCCGTGTCCTACTTCACGTATCAGTTTTGTGATGTGTGAGTGTCCCATGTCAGTATCCATACTTCAATGCTCCCTCTCTCCCATTCTGCCTACATTCATCAAAGAATCTGTCAAGAACACTGCTTTCCACATCCCTGAATCTAACATGGCTTAACTTGATGACAAACTTGTAAAATAAATCAATATGTTTGATGTGGAGGTTAAGGACTATCTTACTCTCCCAAACCAAGTCGAGCCCATTCAGGCAAAACTTAGATATAAGTTTAAAACTCAAAAGCAGGATGCAGATTGTGAAAGATAGTCAAAATATGGTGGTAAAATACTTGAAACAACAATCGATCATTCAATTATGAATATTTCCACCTCATGGAAAAAATAAGGGCAACACATTTCCTACACCAAGTTTGCACAACAAACCATTTACACACAGTAAGATTAGAGCTGTATGATCTTTAAGCAAGAAAGGGTCGTGGAAATAATATTCCAAGCAGATAGTGAAGTTCTAATTTGACACGCCATTTCTATTATCTATGGGAAAGAACACTTCATCTCTACTGAAAGGGAAATAGAAATGCAAGTTTTTGAAAATATTCATCTTGTGGATATAATGATCCAAATTTTCTTTTTTAAAAAATGAAAATTACGAATAAATGTTTCTAGAGATGTGTAGAATATGAGTAAACACTTGCAAGAATTCGAATATAAAAAAATACATGTACAATAATTAGGTAATTAGGGCCCGTTTGGCATGACTCTTGAAAAATTAAAAGTGACTTTTAGACTAAGATACTGCTTTTGGGCTTGTTTGGAACATGTCCTTAGGAATGTAATAGTACTTGCAAGAAATTCAATCAATTAAAGCAGCAGACTTGTTTTTTTACCCCGAATTCGATAGACCTTAATCCAGAAAGAACAAGCTGGAGTACAGTTCTAAAGATAAGCAATATGATCATATTCGAGGAGGGAATGTGAAGGTCCTTGAATTCGATCAACCTTAATCCAGACAGAACAGCTGGAATACAGTTCTAAAGATAATATGATCATATTCGAGTAGGGAATGTGAAGGTCATTGGCTAAGAGAAAAGTTAAGCTACAAAAGATACTTAAGTTTATAAGTAGAACTAGTCCACAATATTCTACAACCATTCTAATAAATGAAATAGAAGTCAGGCCCTTCGCTAAGCCACAAAGCATATTTCTTCAATAAAATGGTGAATTGTGATATAATTAGAATGAGCATATGAAATCATATGATGAAAGTCTCGTGTGGAAATATATACTGATATTTGCAAGAAATCGGCAAAAATTGTGAAGAAAAAAGAAGGGTGAAATCAGATTTATAATACCTGAGAGTGCAAACTATTCAAGCAACGAGAAATTTGATGAAACAAAGGCAACATAAAGCGTTTGAATTCTGGTGGCTGTGTTGCTTCTAAAACTTCCTCCAGCTCATTAAGGAACAAGACTTCCTTTGAGCTATTAGTAACTGGCCAGTACTTCAACAGTCCCCTCGTAACCATATCAGCAAGCTTGCAGTCTTTCTCTAAAAACTGCGCCATACAGTAAGATAACTGTAGGTGGTACATCGCCAAACATTTCGGTTTGTGCAGGGGAATTAGTGTTCGCCGAAGAAAGAGTTTATGTTCTTCTTTTAGTGGCAAAGCAAATCCATTAATTATGCTCCCAAGAATTTCCAAAAGTTCAGCAATGCCATTATGCTTTTCAGTCTCGAAAATAAACAAATAGAATATGTTGTTTATAGCGGTCCTGATGAAGGGCCGGAGAACCATAAACTTCCCGTAAATGCGGTGCAGTATAGTTTTCAAGTATTCCCTTTCCCTAGGATCTTCAGAGTCGAAAAGATCGAGCAATTTGAGAACAAAGGATTTATTAATGTATCCTTTAGCAACATTTACATCCGTTTTGGGTGAAACTACCATCAATAGCAGAAATTCATAGATGTATTGCAAATGAGGCCATGCAGGATCCATTGCAGGCTCGTCCTCTTCCAATTCAAGGCCATCTAAAATATTGCTCTCCCTCGGCTGAGGAGTGAATTCCCTAAATATATTCATAGATGCCATGTTAACGACTTCTTGAATTTCAAGTTCTGTGAACTTGACATTTGTAGAAGTCACATACTCTACTAGCTCCAACAACGTCAGCCGCTTGATCTCCTTTTCTCTAAGGTTCTTCGTAGGATCAATGAAGTCATATAGAATACAACAAAACTTCAGCTTTCTAATAAACAAATTTTGCTTCTCAGAACTAGTAACTTCCCTGAAACTTGGCAAGGATTCGTGCAATACAGTAACGGAATTTCCATTTCCTTTCAACTTCTTATCTCGAAAAAACTCGTCTTCTGGATTACTCCCATTGCTTAATACAGAACCAGGGGCTGAAATAACTTCATGTACTGCACTACTTAATTTTTTACTTCCTGCTTCACTTCTCTTCGTCGAAGAACTTGAAGAGAGGTCATGGTCTTTACCCGTTTTCGAATGTTTAATAGAAATCTTATTCAGTATCTGTTTGAGCATATTTCAATTGGATCACCCAAATCTCACAAAGAATGAAATTGAAGTCAGCTTAAAGGAAAATAAAAACTTGTCACCGTCACCAAAGGAACTTCTGCTCTTTCTTTTAATAAATACTAATACACCTACAAACTTGGATGCAAAATGATCAAGTATGAGAGAAATTAGTTAGACTCACCAAGAAGCTGAACTATCCGAGCCCTTGAGAAAACAAACAAGCATCCGTGGTCTTAACACTTTACAAAGAAAAGGGACAAAAATAATCACTTTTTTCAACAAGAAACACCATTAATCAAAAAAGTACTTTAAAAAGAGAGAGCCCAGATACAGAAACCCAATCTGAACCACAAAAAATAAAAAATCCCACTAATTTCTCAATCACCTGTTACGTAAATCCTCAACTTTTCACCCAAACCCAAAACCCAGAATTTCGATCTTTTTACTTAAATGGAAAAACCAGCCCCTGGCTAAATCCCCTGAAGAAAAGACAATAATCAGAAACAAATGTAAATATTCAATCCCAAAAAACATAAAAAATTATAAGCAAAAGTATACAAGTCCACCAAGCACCGTCTTGATAAAAAGAAGCTTTTCTTATAAAAGTGTTCTTTCAGGACATACAAAAGATAGGATTTTTGGGAAGTGCTTAGAGAAAAGAATTGAGAGTAGTAATGCAAAGCAAAGATTCTTCGTTCTTGAATGTGCTTTTAGTATTTCCTTTTGCTCGTTGTTGTTTGTTGACTTGGAAATTTTTCTTGGACCATTTTTCTTGTCCATCACAGTTTAATAATTTTTTCCGTTAATCAATCAAACAGCCATCCGAAAATGTTCTAAGCTATTACAGGCAGAGGCAGGTGAAAGTCAAAAGGCGGCTAATGAGTCTACGGTCAAATTCAGAAATCAATGGCAACGACGTCGTAAAAGGCTTGCACTGACTGTCCATTTTGATTTTTCCATTAAATTCAAAAAAAGAAGGAAATTTAATCTCTAATTTATCTTATTTTATTTATTTGCGATTATTTTGAATATTTAATATCAATTATGGATTCAAATATAAGCCGGTTTAAATATTTATATTATTTTATTATAAATATAGTATCGAAATGGATAGATTCGATCAGATTATCAGTGTGAGACTTAAACTGACTTGGCAAAATATTCGAATCGAACTATTTTTTTTATCTCATTTGTTTTAACGAAATAACTGGAAAAAAAAAGTCGGCACAAATTGAGTTGAGTGGATTTTGAGTATGTATTGATTCAAATTCACATGTGGCAAAGGAAATTTCCAATGCGTGACCAAATTTATTAGATTACTATGTCACAATAAAAAAATAATCATTTGTGTTATCGTGTGACAGATGTGTTATTTCATAAAATAAAATAAATAAATCAAAAATCAAAATTGACTATTATTAGAATGATAATCTTTCCAATCACGGTTAGTATTTTATACCCTCAAACAGGCTCCAAGATTAAGTTTATTAACAATATTTTATGTTCAAGTTGGATATATGCGTCCAAAATGTGTTAAATATCTTATAGTAGACTGAATTGAACAAAATTAAAGAAAAAGTAAATTCTTGTGCGTCATTAAGAACGGATTTGAAAGTGTTCATAAACGGTTTGACTTATAAATAGATATAAATGAATGATGAATAAAGAGATAATATTTGTGAATCAATCGATTTTGCGTATTCGGCTTCAGTAAATATGTAAATACTGAATTGGGTGACTTATTGTAGTTAAAAGACGTAGTCTATCTGCTTATCTCGTGTCCTAAATTTCTTAGCATTTAGTTTCTATTTATTCCTTCAATAACCGATTCCTAGGTGCTGACAGTTGACTTTTTAGTTTTTTGACATAAAAACTTTATATATTTGTTCCTTGGGATTATAACTTCTCTGTATCTTCTCATTAACACAATAATGCAGGTAGCTGCATATGATACTGGAGAAAAGAAGATGGCATTTCTACATATCAGGAACCGAGGTAAGTGTACAAATTTGACTTGGCCTTTGCTCGTCTTATGGTAAAGAAATCTCGAAAGAATGTTATACGTCTGTGTTCGTTTGTAAATCATGATATGTCAGTAAATTATTTTGGCTTACAAGAGAGAGATTGTCAGTAAAAAGGATTCGTGTAGTTAAACCTATGATTATTGGGTATAATGCTTAGCTTTTTTTTATTGTGTCTGTCTTGGAAGATCCATGTGCCCAATGACATCATGCACCTAATATCCAGATCATTTCATGTAATTCTTCGCGTGTACTTTGCAGATGCTGACTTACGCAAGAAATGATGAAAATCCTCCTGATGGTTTTATGTGTCCTGGAGGATAGCAAGTATTGGTGAAATACTACAACAGCTTGCAGTATGAGGATTCTCCACAAAAGCAAATTGTGTTGTCTGCTTACATACAACGATTTTTTAGTACAAGTTAATGTGACGAAATTAGGACATTTTTCGTGTAATTTCAAAGTTTATGCATTCATGGATTTGAGGTTTAAGTTAGCAGGTAGAAACTCTTCGTGACGAAACTCCTTAACATCAAAATGGGAAGAGCGCTGTTTTATCGTTTCTAAACTTGGTTTTCAGCGAAATTTCTAGGATATGTACAAACTTTTTCTTGTTTAACTCGAATGGTGAAAAGTTAAAGAATCAACTTGCAGTCTCAATGCTCTAGTTTAGACCCGTGTATAACATTTCCTCGACTCGACATATAACATATTTAATGATGAGGACGAATAACACTTCTAAAGGAAAATGATACAACACACTTTCAAGTCTGGTTTTATTCTTCGATCTGAAATCGCTAAATATTCCAACATAGTACGAGTATGGTACATTGAGCTCAAGTTTATTGTCAGATACATATTAATTTTATATTTTGGAGTAAACTTATAAATTAAGAATTTTCCCAGACAACCAAAATTGCAGGAATCACTGGGAACAAAAAGAAACATCCTGCTATATAGTGAAGCAAAGCACTAGATTGAATCTGCTCTGCTGTTTACAAATGCATGTATTGATGGCTCCCGTCCAAGAAAATCGGATAGTATTTCAAGAGGATCTTGTGCTCCACCCGGAGCCAATACCTGTAGCATTACACGGTTTAGAAAGGCATATATTGAATGACAAATGTATCTCTCTATAAAGATGAGATGTACAACAACAAACTAAACATTTTCCCCAATAATTTGAAGTTGGCTATAAAACATTTAAGTATTGAAACACGGCTCAATAATATCAAACTTTTAGTAGAATAAAACTCTATCAAATGTTTGGTAAGCAATGTTGAAAACTATTTAGAGCTTGATGAAATCATGCATGCGTTAGGCTTTGATGGAAAAAATGAAACCCTCATGCATGTGAAGGGGGCATTTTGAAGGCACAATTTAAATGATATACACATGGTCCTCTCTAATAATTTAAGCTTTTAAACCAAGTGGTTCAACAAACAATACTGAATAGGACTAGACATTACTATGAATAAGATTTTAGCTTTCTTTTCTTATTAATCCCATCAACTATACCAAATAAGAATTACATGGACATGCATTGAAGACAATGATTTTTTAGAACAGAAGGGGAGTCGGAGTTAGATTACCTTGTTCCTGAAATGCATGCCAGTATGCTGGTTGAAGATGTCGTCGCTAAACTTCGTGGAAAATATATCAGCCGCAAAAACCTAGAAAAGTATCAAAGAATGTATTGAGTTCGTACAATAGAAAGAGTGCAAATCCCCATTCTCCAATCAAAAAGACCGTAAAAGGTTAAACAAACCTCACTCCAGATCCGAGTGTAGCAAGTAGCTTGGTAGCCAATAGCAGTACGAGGAAAACACGATGCTGGATTTGTCCCTTCTAACATTGGCAACCCTAACATAATCTGGGCATTCCAAAAGTGAGGTGAGCATATTAAGCATTAGCTTACTTTGTTCCGAGGATCATTAGCAACAAATACCTTCGGATGGAGATGCCTGAACAACCCATTAATGTCTACATTTTCAGTGGAATGGATAATTTGATCAAAGAGACCTGAAAGTAAATGCATCACAAGTATCAAAAAGAGCACCAAACTGTAATTCTTAAGAACCCACAAAATTGTAGCGTTAAAGTGAAAGGAGAAATGGTTGATTTTGAAGCAAACACAAATTTGGACTTACAATAAAGAATTTCCTGTTTCAGTTTCAATGCTGAGAAGGAAAACCGCCATCTCTTAAGTGATCTGCACATTTCATCCTCAATGGGCTTTGTGATATCCTATAAACCATAAGTTGGCTCAGGTAAAACCAAAAAGATCACCCAGCAAAATGTATACTATAATCTGCTCAATAAAACGCCAGATAAGGTCAGCATAACTTAATGATAAAATATAGTGGAATCCCAAGGTCCCAAAAAATGGTTTCAATTGCAAGCATGCAACCATCAATGTAAGAGGGTAACATGTAGTGGGGAGCGAGACACTTCTCATGAATATTATAATGTGCTCTCAGGAATATAAGAGCTCTCCAATGGAATATAACTTTTCGTCACTTCAGTAAAAATCTTGGTGGAGGGGAGGAAAGTGACATTGAAATTACCTCGTGGAAACCAGATATCAGTTTTAAGGAGCGGCTTTCATAACACCTAGGCAAAATATTTGTAGAAGTTAGAATGAGTAATCTTTATGCATGTCCGTTAAACATGTCTAATTAAATATACATATTTGAATACATACCAGTTTTCCAACACCAGCGAGGGGATCTCCACAAAGTCAGGATCCAGACGCAACCCAGAAAATCTAGCAAAGGGTGCACGATTGCAAATATGGTGGACCTACAACCATCAGAATAATGAAAGTGAAAAATAAGCATTACCATACTCACATTAAATGAAGAAATCAAATTATAGAACTGTAATGCCTGAAGCTCCTAGATCAAGCCTCAGGTGGTTTTTCACTTGTGACGCATAGAGAAGCACAAGTCAAAACTGAATAGTAGTAGTTATGAGAAAAGGATCGTAATAACAAAAATCAAAACGCAACACACTGGTAGAATTGCAATAGTATGATGAGATGGGACTAAAACTATTTATGAATAATATAAGGTCATGATTCTGCAGAAGCTCTCACATACCACATGACAAAACTCATGAAATAAATTAACTAGCTCAGAGAATCGCAACAACCCAGGACGACCATCAACTTCCTTTTGCAATTGTGAAATGAGTAATGCTACTGGAATCTGCAATACAGTGAGCATATGCAACGTCAGAATTTTATTAATCTTGCCATTTAACCACATGCAGAAAATTAAAGGTGTAGAACTTGTAATAAACAATGTGCAAGAGCGATGCCACAGAGTGGATTATGATAATCCTGTCACTAAATAATGGCATACACATATCAGTAAATGCAGACCATCAATCCAGGCAAATTGAGTCTCAAGACGAAGCTAAGGTTAGAGTTCTCAGTAGGAGAACAACAGAGAATTTAACAAACCAGCACTCAGCATGCAAATTCTTGGCATTTCAAAAATTCTAATGCAACGACGTGAAATGTATGAACTTGACAAGCTTGGAACTGCACTAATGACATGAATACTGAATATTTTCACCTGTCTAGCATTTTGTATCAATGAACCATTTTGAAGAGCCACAACACAGGTGTGACCATATTTTCCTTCCCTGATTAAGAAGCAGTAATTTTCGGTTAGCTAATATCTGCTTCAACAATGATAGACTAAAGGTAAATAAAAAGCGAAGAATGAACCTGGCATATATGTCAAGATAAAAGTAACCTAAGAGTTCACTAGAACTCAAGTCAAAGATAGAAATTAGCTGCACATCCTGATGCCAAACATATGCATCCGTAACCTCCTCAAATCTTAAGCCTGTAATAAGCAAAGAAAACAAACTATAATGTATGAGCAAAATGGGTCAAAATCATGTTTCCATCAAAATACATGAACAAAATTACCAAAAAGATCTTGGCATATTTTGAAGATCCCTGACAACGCTAAATTGATGGGGAAGTACTGTTTAACAATTCCAAAGTCCAGATCAAACTGTTGATCTTTGGCCTTCTTCACATAGTATGGTAGATCTTCAATTCCAAAGGAAAATTCTCCCTCCTCTTTCTTCTGAATCACCAGCATGAAGAATTGTCCAAAGAAAAGTAATCAAGGTAAGAAGAAAAGGACCAGGCTCTCTAATGCATCGAATTCATAGCAAACCAAACATAGAAGAGACAGGACCAACCTTCATTTCTTTTAACAGAGAGAGTTCCCTAGAGGCCAACTCAGTTAAGCTGCCAGAAATGTTCTCTAAGAACTCAAACACCTAAAGTGGATACAAGCATGAGCAACTTCACTATTTAGCCTATTTGTAAGAGAAATGTTAGATAACAGAAGGCATAGTGCGAAAGCATGGCAAAACATGAAATAGAAATTACTTTAGAATTTGTAAACTATTCGGACAGTATCCTTGATCGCTAATTGGCACCAGGGTGCGTTATCAATGAAACTCATTACAATAGCTATTTAGGTTTTGTGTTCACAAATTAATCATTACCGGCTTCATCAAAATGGAAAATTGGAAAGATTAACCAAATACAAATGCAAATAGAAGTGAGGAAGGGAGGTAATAATAATTTTTCACTACACCAGGCAGTATGATACATCAGTTTAGGAAATTATATAAACTTGCACAAACCTTTGCTGATGAGTTAGCCATTCTGTGATCGATGGCGTAGTCTGCATAATTGGCATGGCCAAGCAACCTGGCAAGTTTATGCCGCAATTGAATCTGAACGTAGAAAATATGATGCTGGTAAGACACTAGTTGATTCTGAACTCAGTACATAATTGTCGGTAATAGATGTGGTTGCTAAGATCTCATATTAAAGCACAGTACAGTTCTAAATAAATTTAGATATTTCATCTTAGATCAAGGGCATGTTTGACCCACATTATTTTGAAAGAATGTATTCTGAAATAGTAAATTGATGGAGAATGTGTAGTTGAAAGAGAAGGAAAAGTTATTGATATGATGAAAAATATTATTTTATTGAATATTGTGTGGTTGAAAATAAGTAGAAGAATGAGAATGAAAATTTTTATGTGTACCAAACAAGGCCCAAAAGATGAAACATTGAAAACAAATTGTTATGACACTTTGTCTAGTTTCCAACATTTATAGAGCCAATTAAGGATGGTGCAGGATTTCAGTAGAAAAAATTAATTGTATAATAGGGTTAGGAGTCAAAATTATGAGATTTAGTGCTTGTTTGACACCCATTAATTTATTTTATGATTTAATAAATGATCATTTTCAACCACACATTCACACAATAAAACATGCTACAAGCATACCAAAAACTTTTCCCTACTTTTTAACCACACATTATCCTAAAAATACTATTTAAAACTCTCTTTTTTCCCAATTAATGAGAATCAAACGGGCTCTTAAAATGAGATTAAGGTTTCTTTTACGATACAGCTGTAGGGATGTTCTATTTAGGATTTCTTCTGTGTTTGGAGTCAACATTTCAGAAATATGCTAAAGTACAGCCTAAAAGCTTTTGATTATTGTACGATGTTACTTGAATTCCCTCAATCCATTATTATCTAAATAATCATCTATATCATCCATAAACTGGTATACAAAAATTAACTTACTGTGGAAACCAGGCAGCTTCTTTTGTTAAACGCTTCTTTCTTCACTTGCTTTCTCCTTGAATTAAAACAAATTATTATATGCCATGGTTATTGGGATTATGCTATTAGCTAATGATATATTTTTAGATTAAAAGACTGTTAGAAATCGAAGAAGTATTTATTATCTAAAGATCTAGGTTAAATAGAGCCAACGAGGTACATGTGATGTTACTATAGTAATTGATAAGTGTATTTTGTACACTTATTTTGGATAAGTTATAGCTTAATTATGTATTAATCACGTTATTAAGTTGAATTCAATGCAAATTTGTGAAATTGGAAGAAATGATCGAAAAAGGGCAAAAACGAAAGAAATCCAAAATTTAGGGACCAAAGTGTAAACATTCACTAGTTGATTCGGACCATAAAATGATGATTGAACATCATATATGATCAATTGGATGCAATTGGAGGTCAAATGAGTGAAATATAGTTAAATGTTTTCACAAATTAATTTCCAGCATAAGAAGTTATGCTCTGAATTTTTAGCCTCAACTTGAGACCCATTTTTCGGATAGCAAATGTTGGAATTGGAAAAATTGTACTTCTAGAAGAATTGTATCCATTTGGATATTCTTTCCAACACACTTTGAATCACCTTAATCAGATATTGAGAAAGAAAGTTATGATCAAAATACTGAAAGTTGCTCACGGACGAACTTCGCGAACCATTTTTAGCGTGCGCGAGATGAAATTTTAATTATAGAGAACAAAACTACTCAAAGGCGTGAGCGGTGGTTATGCTTGTGCGCACACAGGTTTTTTCCGCAGATGAATCAACAGTTTTCTTTCGCCATTCAAACTCCTAGAACCCTCTTTTACCTCTTCATGCACAATAATATCACCAAATTCATAAGAACAAGGGGTCATTTGCTATATTTTAAGAGAGGAGATCAAACCCTAGCAAAGAATTGAAGGTCAATTACATTAAGATTTTGAAAAATTCAACCTTGAACTCGAATATCAACATCTATTGAATTATTTCATGATCCAGGTGATATTTTTCTTTTATTCTTCTTGTAATTTATATATTAATATACTAGGCTAGATCCGTTGTGGTATTAGATGAAGATGAATCCTAATTTTTTACTTGTTTTAATTGAAGACTAGTGGTTTAGTTTATTTCATATGTTTGCTTGATTAATTTTGCATACTCATTGCATTATTTAATTAATTGGTCACCAATTGGATGATTAGTTACTTATTGTAGTGTCGAATGACTCACAATAAATTTAGGACGTGGCAAAATTAATAATTGTGCAACAAATATTAGGAATAACATTTATTATATGTGCAATCATATAGATAGTCTAAACTTTAATGCATTCTAATAATTTGAATTCCAATTAGGAATAGATTCGGGTCGTGGTAAGAATAGATTTGATTTGTCTTAAAAAGAAGATTATGGGTGTGTTTGATAGATAT
>CAIGRL010060922.1:0-10214 GCA_903798325.1 Fraxinus xanthoxyloides | reverse complement strand
AAGCCATATAGTGTTATTCTCAAAAGAAGTGTCCAATTCACAAAATCAATGAATGGTTATTTCCATTTGTAGTATATAGTGGCCCTCTATCCTCACCAATTCCATCATAAGAAAACTTCAAGAGGAGACTCATCTAGCTACATGTGTTAAACTACCATCTTACCACAAGGCTTGTGTGCTCAAAAAGAATTCGGCAAGTGGCATGTCATCTATATTCTCATGAACAAAATTAACTTCTAGTGGCATATTTTGTCATTCAAAAGCATAACATGCAGCAAATCAGAGACAAAAAAAATCCCTCTCTAGTTTAAAAAAATCACAACAAAATTTCATGATAATTATGCAAATCATATACAATTCACCTCAAAATCCAAATTGACCCCCTAACCAAATTTTGCATTGTTCTCAATGCATAAACATATCGACCAAATAAAAAGAAGGAAAGATGTCACCTGAATACTACAGTGAATCAACATAAGCTTAAAGGATAAGAAGCTTGAAAGTTATCAATGGAAGGATAATTCAAAGAAAAGGACAAAAATTAACTAGAATATGAATGCAAAAAAAAAATAAAAAAAGAAAAATGAAAAAATGGACGAACTCCCCTTGGGTTGCTTCCCAAGCAGCGCCTTTGTTTATTGTCGTTGCTCGACCCAATGTTTTCTTTCATCAGCTTGCATCCAACGAGGGTAGTTTCAATCTTCTTTGCAGTGCACTACGCTCATTGGACATAATCACCGGCGATGTTCCATAATCCTGAAATTCTACAAAAACTGAACAAATGTTAGAATACTCTTCATCATTATAACTTGCTAGAATTCCAAAATTTAAGATATAAGAGTTCAAGGGGTCGTAGTCAGTAGTCGCTGGTCCAAGAAACACATCCTCTAATACTTTCTGAGTGAGTGCATCAATTATGTAAGTTTGATGACACTCGTCATCTTCCTATGGCTGTTTAGTGATTGAAAGATGTTAACTTCTAAAGTCATATTCCCAAATGATAACTTCATTAGACCGTTCTTGCAGTTGATAAGAGCATTAGCTATGACAAGAAAAGGTCTACCAGGAATAATAGGGATCTTATAATCAACATTTACATCAACTTTCAAGGACGAACCAAGAAATCAACAAGGTAGTAGAATTTATCAATTTTAACCAAGACATCCTCAACTACTCCCCCAGGTCTTATTGTGGATGGATCGATTAGTTGTAAAACCATAGAAGTTGGTTTTATCTCACTTAAACCTAATGACATGTAAACAACATAAAGAATGAGGTTAACACTAGCCCCTAAATTAAGAAGGGCTTGTGCAAACTCATGGTTCCCAATGATGCAAGACACAACTAGGGTCCTTATATTTCGGTAAGATCCTTTGCTCAATAATAGCACTCACTTGCTCGATTAAGAAAATGATTTTCTTGACATGGTGTTTCCTTTTCACAGTGCACAACTATTTAAGAAATTTAGCATATGTAGTAACCTGTGAAATGACATGCAAGAGAGGGAGATTGAATTTTACTTGCGTAACTAAGATCTCACTATGTTGTCCAGCGAGTTTCGGGTAGGCTTAAGAGCTTGAAGGAAAGGCACTCTCGATGGATTCTCTACTACCTCTTCACTCGACCTACTCTCTTCAGACTTACTCGACTCCACTTCATTTTCCCTAGGTCTGGGAAGTGGTTCTATGACTTTTCCTGATTGAGTGGTTATAGCATTTCCTTCTGTAAAGTTGTTTTATTTTAATCCCGAGGTTTGTGCCATGTGTTGTCCTTTAGGATTTGGTTGAGCTTGAGTTGGAAATTTCCCATGTTCTACTACAGTTAAAGCATTTGTTAATTTGGACACACGATCTTTTATCTCTTTATTTTTCTCAACAATTTGGGTAATCATAGTCTCAAACTTTTGATCAACTTTACTTTGTGCCTCTATAAACACATGTAGGGTGCCTTATAAGGAGTTCCTACAAGATGTAGGTTGATAGGCAGGTGTAGTGTAAGCTCTATTCGTTTGGGCAGGTTGTTGGTTTTCAAATTTTCAGCTAAAATTTGGGTAATTCTGCCACTCTGGATTGTAGGTTTCAGAAAATGGAGCATAGGGTTTGTTATACATGCCTAAGACATTGCAGTATTCCTCATAAGCCCCTCTCATTCTGCAAAAGTAGAACACTCTTGCGCCGGATGATCACTTCCACCACACACAAAATAGGGTCCACAAGATTCAATACGAAATAGATTCGGTGTATATTTCTAGTCTTTAGCACATAGGATTTCTAGTTCTCTAGTTAGGGTTTCTACTTTTGCTCTAAGGCTATCATTCTCCCTAAGATGATAGATACCTGTACTATTGGGGTTTCCCGTAGGTCGTGACTTATTGGTACTATTAGTGGCATTAGGTCCAGTCCAAGTATGAGCTTTTTCAGCTAGGTCACCTAGATATTCTATAGCCTCATCCGGATCGTTTTTGTAGGAAATCACCGTTACACATAATCTCTATGAATTGACGCTCCCTAGGTGTTAATCCCTCAAAAAAGTAACTCACAATGTGCCACTCTATAAATGTGGTGGGGGCAAAGAGCTTGTAGTTTTTTATATCTTTCCCAAGCTTGGTATAAAGTCTGACTATCCTTTTCAGTGAATGATGAGATTTGCTTCCTAAGAGCACTAGTTTTATGGTGGGGAAAGTATTTATTAAAGAATGCTCAAGTCATTTCAGCCCAAGTGCCAATCGACCGTGTTCTTAACGAATACAACCAACTTTTTGCTCTTTCTTTAAGTGAAAATGGGGAAAATTTAAGCCCAACTGTGTTCGTTGTACCATATTGATTGTGGAAGGTTGCCACCACCTTCTCAGATTCCTTAATGTGCACGTATGGATTTTCAATTTCTTGTCCGTGAAAATTGGGAAGAAATTGAATAATTCCTGGTTTAAAATCCATACATAGAATATTATTAGGTGGAAACATTATGCATAATGGCGTGGATGTGTGTGCGGGGTGAAGATAATCATGTTGAGTCCTAAAAGGTATATCGCCATGTTCACTATCAGTCTGGTGTTGTGTAGTGTGATATTCGTGGCAATAGATGCAATATCAAAGATAGGGTTAGAAAGTGATTCAAACACTAGAAAAGGTCATTCGGTAGAGCTTCCTTGCTCGCCTCGATCCCTACTCATAAAACTTGAAAACTAAACTATATGAGAATAAAGAAAATAGCAAATAAGAAAATTAAATTAACTAAAGAGTAGTAAAGGAACAATATCACCCTTTTTAGTCGATCCGTTGGTGTTTTGTACCATCTCCTCTAGCAGCGGTACCAAGACTTGATTATGCCCAAAGAATAATGCGAATATTGTAGCATAGCTTTGGGATTTCAATTCCACAGGGAGATAGAAGATTTTGGGATGGCAACGGGGCGAGTATGGGACGGGTCAGCCATTCCCACCCCCGTCCTGTCGGGTATTTTTTGACGGGTGGGTAGCGAGACACAGACTATGATTCCCGTACCCGCTTCGGGTTAATACCATCGCCCCGTCCTCGCCCTGTTTACCTCATTAGGCGGGTAATCCCATCCCCATTCGGGGCGAAGCCCCACGGCTATCGTGTTGAGCGAGTTTTATTGGCATCCATAGGAAAATTACTCAAAGGATCAAAAGGAAAGAATTGTTCTCTCAAATGTGTAGCCGAAATTAACGTCAATGTCTTGAGATGACAAAATTAAAATCAATGAATTTAGACAATGAAGCATCATAATTCCCTCACTTTGATAGGATCATTTACATCAATTATTCATTTTTATAACTCAATTAGAGGTTTTCTTCCTAACTCCCTAATTGGAGGATATGAAGCTCCAAATCAATGTTATTCAATTCTAGTTCTAAAATCTAGACGTCCTATAACGCATTCGCACAATTTTATTGAAATGAGATTCAAAGATCGACCATATACTTCGAGCATAAAGCAATAATTGAACCACACCAATAAAATAATTGAGATTAAAATTCAACAATTAGTTCAATCATTCGATAGAAAGAGTGTGACTAAATCTATGAAAGATTTAGTAAAAGTTAAATCAATCTCAACATAGGTTCATGAAATTGAAACTCAACAAATATTTTGATTAAACAATGTAAAAAGCATGACTAAATCCATGAATAATTTAATAAGTGTTGAACTGATTTCACGATAAATTTATGAGACGAAAGTCAAAATTTTAAAAGCATTCAACAAATAAATACTAGATTACATTAATAAATGATGTAAAATCACCGAATCCAATGGGTTCCTCCCCAACTTCACCAAGGGTTTTAGTTCTTCATGGATTTTCTTGAGCACCAAGGACAGAAAAGTTGTGTATTGAGACGTTTTTCTCGTTCTGGCACGTATTAGGGCTTAAAAGTTGTGAAAGAAGTTGTTTCCATAAGTATTTGAATTATAGAAAGAAGCTAGAAAATTGCGTCTCGAAAATACTCTATGCGTCCGCGTAGAATAAGTGCTTGCGGTCGCACACTTGCGACCGCATTGAAGTTAAAGCTTTGTGACCGCATAGCTTTAGAATTTTTCACTTGACAACCTTAAGTATTTTGGTCACATATTTCTCTCTGGATATTCGATTTAGGCAATTCAAGATGCATTGGAAAGCTAACTCAGAGGGCCATTTTCTTTCACTTTTTTCACTTATTTCCTCAAATCTCCACCGTTTTCATCCACTTGCAACTTAAATCAAAATATAAGGGTACTTAGTACATTTAGGCATCAAGTAATTACATAAATATAACAGATAAGAGGAGAAAATCATGTTATTTCACACTCTTATCAGTTGTTCTATATAAACCTCCTCATTGAGATCCTCATTTAAGAATACCATTTTAACGTCTACTTGATGTATATGCAAATCATAGATAGAATCCAAAACAAATAAATTCCTGATGATGTTATTCGTGCAACTGGTGCATACATTTCAAAGTAATCTATTCATTCTTTTTATCGAACCCTTTAGCCATCAACCTAGCTTTAATGGTATTAAGAATACCATATGTATTGTAATTTCTTCTAAATACCTATTTATAGTCTATAGATTTTGATCCAAATGGTAAATCAACTAATTCCAATGTATCTTTTGATATTATTGAATCAATTTCATCATTTACAACATCTTTCCAAAAAGGCCATCTTTTAGATGTCATCGTTTCTTGATAAGTTTTAGGATCGATTTCCACTTGAACAACATACGAAGTAGTTCTTGTGATACTCATCTAATTTCTCTCAACTAAATAGAAAGAAACAAGTTGAGAGTTAAATTCATCCGATCTTAGCACTTTCTCCTTTCGAGCTTTTTGGCTTCAAGGTACTAGTTATTATGTCGTGTTGTTCACGAAAAAGATTAAATTCATTAGAAGAGTACTCAAATCACCTATCACTTCTAAGGTTTTTAATATTTCTATTTAATTGATTTTCTACTTCGATTTTGTATGTCTTAAACATGCTAAATGCTTCATCCTTATGTTTCATCCGGTAAATATAGCAAAACATATAGCGATCATCTATGAATGTTATGAAATAACTATTATCTCCTCTAGTTAACATTTCGTTTAATTCCCATATGTCGCAATGAATTGAGTCTAATAAATTAGATGTCCTCTCAATACTATGAAATGTTTTTTTAATTATTTTAGACTTAAATGCAAACTCATATTTATTATGTTCTATGTTTTCATATGAAATCATTCTGATTCTTATTATTCTAGTCAATATGTCCTAGTCTATCATGCCATAAAGAAATAAACTCAACAACCTAATTTAAATTTGCAATTTTATTAATATCGTTGTCACAAAATTTGACTATTCCCTAACTTGAATAGCTTTTTCCAACAAATACACATGACTTATAGGCGTATAGTTTGTTAAAAACAACTGGGAAGCAGAAGAGAAATGGGTGTGAAGAAGAGAAGAAATGAGGGTAAAGGAAAATCAATGTTTATTCATGTAATAAGGTTGTCTATTACATTGAATGTGCCTCTATGTTTATAGAGCAAATAAACAAAGAAGTTAAAAAAGAAACGAACTCTTAATAAACTATAATTATATCAAAATATCAAAACAAATGTTATCCAATCTAACAAGAATTAAACTCAATTTAAAACTTCTATTACACTATAACTCTATATATTTATTCCTATCTATCTCCATAATTTCTCCCTGACTGGGAGAACTCGACTCCAACAACTTAGACCGAAGCTACGTAGCCAAAGAGGATCTTTTGTCTTGATCAATTGTCTGAACTGAACTTTGGATAACATCATCTTGCTGAACTTATACCAAGGAAGATATTTCCTATGAACCAAATATCTAAATTGATCACTTGATGGCAATTGAAACTGCAAATCATCCCCAACAATATGATTTGACCAAGGGGGATGATCTTTGCCTCTAATCAAATAGCGACATGGAACTCCAAAAAGCAACTTCTTTTGTAACTCATGCATAAAATATTCAACAAGTTGTGCATAACGAGGAGCACAAGGAACTAGTATTATAAATTGACATGTAGAAAAAATGATTGCAACATCAAAGACTCGAATAAGCCCCTATAAGGAAACAATCCTTCTATATTGAAAATATAACTTTGATTTAAGTGTGATAACCACTCAAATTGATTTTCTCTATATGAATGTTCAAAAAATCTTTTCTTAACGTGTTTAGGAATCGAGTCAAAGAGACACACACCAAAGAATAATAATCATCGTTAGAGTCTCCTATCATACATTGCACATAAAAAACAAGCTAAAAAATTTCATAAATATCATATTTTTTTCTTTTTAGACTAGCATGGAATTTAGGAACATTGCAATAAAAGGAAGATCTAACACATTATGTCTATAATTAGTAGGCAACAACCTAATGTCTATAGGAAAAGTATGCAATCGAGTAATAGCCTTCGAAAATAATGTGACAACCCGAGGAGTATTATGCAGTTGCATTAAAACTAAAACAAAGTCAACATGAAAGTCATGTAAACGAGCAGGCAAGAAAAAGATTTCCTTTTCTTGAAATCCTTGTTGTATTTGTTTGATTGATGCATGACATGGACTTTGGAAGTGTCCTCATGAGAATGTTCATTCTCATCTCATTCCCTTGACTCTTCCTCAATGCGAAGATATTTTGAATCTCTTCCAAAGAATGATTGTAGGAACTGTGAAGAATTTTCTTCCTTTAACTCTTCCACAAATATGGCACTTTCACAATGATTCCCCCAACTTGGAAGGTTTTGGAAGATCGATCTTGATGACCTTTATTTTATTGACAATAACTTGCAACTCGTGGACTTGTCCAAACAAAGGTAAGTTATCCAAAAACTTGATATCGAAATACTTAGAAATCTTAAAATTTTTATTACCTTCCTTCTTGGCATTGTATTTGTTTTCCAACGATTCTCATATCTCCATTCGGGGTTGTTTTCAACAATGGTTTCAATTTTGGATCCAATATGTAGAAGATCTTCAAAGAGTTGTGAAAAGAAACTTTAACTTGTCCTTCTATCTTGTAAAGTTCGACCCCGTTGAATCTATCAAGCCTCACAAGGTCTTGATTCATCATTTTTATCATAGCCATGTTTGTCTCATTCTCCATAATAAGGATATTGTTTGAGATTGCTGTACAAAGTTGATGAAGAACAATAATAACCAGCAATAAAAATCCACCAAATAGAAGGTTTGAATGCGATTATAAATTGTTGTCCTCAAACAATATTTGTCACCACCGGGATAAATGTTTGAAGGCTTTCAAAGGCAAATAGTTTGTAGGAGTAAACAAATCTCAATCTAAATTTGAATCAAAACAAACTTGGAAAATATGGTAAACCAGTCTTTCATTCTTTTAATTATTTGACAAATTAAACAATTCCATGATGGTAAACATATATTTCTATATATGTTGTTGTATGGAAAGTAAATATTACATCTCATGGAAACCCTAAAATATGCAGCCAAGAAATCTATTTACCTATAGCACCTATTTACCTGTAGCACCCAGTCAATCTCGATTGTCTGGCTTACTAGAGTTGGACTGCATTAGTTGAACCTGTTTGGCACATGTTTTGACATTTAAAAATCATTTTAATTTAAACAAACCGATGAATAAATAATAATTAAAATAAACTTTTACTGACACATCGTTCCCTACAATGTAAAGCTATGTGGGCGCATGCTCAATAACTAAAATTGTGCATATTCATCTACCGTGCATGGCTTCCTTTACTTTCCCTTATTATCCTTTACTATTCGATTTTAATATTTCTCCATTATTCTAGTATATACCAAGTGAGCTCATATATCAATGATGGACCATGCAATATGCTCTATGGTCTCATACTTTTTATAATTATACTGTCGTTACTCTTGATACCATAATTGTGTCAGCATACCATCATACATTTCCAAAATTAAATTCTAGTTTGTCCCGAACAAGACTATCTACTAAACACAAAAAGATTATATCTAGTGATTGAGTTCAATAGGTAAGGGCACATTTGTTGATTAATTCATGACATCTCATCCCACTGAATGTTGAGAATCTACTTATACATGTACAACAAAATTTAAAATTTGTTTTTGAATTCCTTCAAGAATCGTCTTTGTGTGTAGATAAGAAAATGTGATGAGAATATTACCTTTGACAAATTTTTCAAACTCATTTGAGAATCTTGAACACGATGAACGACGATCTCTCTACTTCTTAGTGTATATTGATCTACTACAATCTCTCTATACCACAGTTGTCCAATCATGGTATTATGGGGACTTGTAACAACCCAAATTTCTTTTCTTTTTTAAAAAGTGAATCGCTATAAAAATAACGCTTAGATTGAGCACGGCCCCATGTGATTATGTTTAAAGATCCAAACAATACACTACCAACTAGGGACAAGCCAAATTGCCATCAAACTTATCAAAGGAGAAATTTGAGTGTCACATGCGGGGAGTAAAATTCATATTATTTGGGTTTCTATAAAATGCCATAATGTTTTCTACCAATTGTAAGAACATGCATGTATGTCTTTGTAAAATATGTGGCATGTTCCAGATTTTTCTTTATTATTATTATTATTTAGCCAAGAGATCCCCAAAAAATTAAGGTAAATTGTCATGGAGTAAAATCATGCGACATTCAGCGTATAAGACTTACATACATAGTTTAGACTCTAAGGACTACAATTTGAAGAAAGGTAAATAATGAGGTTTATACTAAATATTAAATTTTATTTAAAAATCTCAAAGTGCAACAATAACATTTAAATGAATGAATTTCACTTTAACGAACATATCGATAATTTAAATTGAACATAAAAGTCTATTGCAATCAATTTTAAAAAGAAATGAGTTACGTGCTAAATTTTAGATTTTCATCTCGAGGCACAACTACAGTAACGAACCCCTGCGCTCCGATAGACCCATACTACCTCGTGATGTTGGGGAAAAGGGATGAGTATGGTGAATACTCAATAGGATACAAATATTAGTACAATCTCGAATAACATTTATCATTCATATATTAAAATAAATCGTACCATCATATCATTTGTACTACATGAGCTCATACTATACTCATATATTGTATAGTATCATATTATTAGCATATCCATCAACCACAAATTAAAAGGGGATAAAGCTACTTGTACCTCGTTATCCTACCTTATAACTTTCAACCAAAGGAATAATGCTTTGATACTGAACAATTCTTCTTATTTTGATGCACTCAAATATGGAAAGAAATTGGTAATAAATATAGGGAAAGACAAGTTATGGAATCCAGAGAGTTAAAATGAAAGAAACCATGAAGTGATGGGAGAGAAATAAGGGAATCTCTCTTATTAGCTGGGTAAGTGGGAAAAATAAATGGCAAGTGGGTGTGTGCAGTGGCGGACCCAGCACAAAAATTCGCCCGGACGGACGTTGATCATTGACTGTCGACAATCAGCAATCACAAGAGCGAGGTCTTTATTAATATTTAATTAAATAATATTAAAAATTATTTAATATATATGTAAACATATATATAAACATAATTCAATACAACCCAAAATACTAAAGAAATACACAACACAACCTACTTGTAACTGTGATCTTAGACAACTGCATTCTACCAGATCTCATACTTTGAAAACGTTGTAATATTGCTTCATTCTCAATTTTTTCAAAAATCTCTTTCTCCATATACACC
>CAIGRL010060887.1:0-12009 GCA_903798325.1 Fraxinus xanthoxyloides | reverse complement strand
AGCTCTCCCTTTTGCATGAGAAGCGAGAGTTTGGCGGAAGGACTTTCTAGTGTTTGTGCATGAAAGGAGTGGATGATATCGGAAGGTGAGGAAGTTTTCTTCTTTTCAGTTTTGCAGTGTAATGGCTGGTCCATTAATTGGCATCTACCTGTCTTACACTCAATTACAAGAACGAATTGTACGTGCAAAATGAATACACGGGTAATTCTGGAATTTGGATTATGATAATGAGGGTGTAATGGTCCCTTCAATTTTAAATGACAATATCCAAAATAAAGTAAAAAAGCAGATTGGAATTAGGTTCAATTTTAAATGGCAACTTCAATTTTTATTTTTTTACACGCAAAAATATTATCATTGCCTTAGCGGGTTTTCAGGCTCCACTAGAAAATGTTGATGGGGGTTTGGATGCCCCAACTATATGTATAAAAACAAAGTCCACGAGTACAACAGGAAGTGGGCATAAACTTGACATTCCAAAAGTAAAGAGATGCAACATGTGAATAGGAGTAAAGCTAGAGAAAGTGAATATCCGTTTTTAGTTTTGACCCAACGTGCAAAATTATACAATTAACAAGCAACAAGTCACTTTTAATTATTTCTAAATGGTTAAACAAACAATCCAATTATCCTAAGTTGAATTACCACAGTTTGTAGTACTAACGAAATAAATAACACCAATATTGATGACGGAGAAATCCAACAGGGTAAAAACTCCGGACCAAGCCAATTACCTCCACTATAGACAATATGGATTACGGTTTGTTTCCAACTTAGCAAATTCAACTAGTTCCCGCTGTTGTTATTCCTGTAATCTCCAAGATCTGTTGTTTCTTCCAAACTCGCGATCTGCTACCGTAGATATTATCTAGCTAACCTGCTAGACTTCCTGATCTACCTCATATAGCTTCCAAATCCTGCTGTCTCCTTCCAGCTTTCTGATCTTTTTCAATTGTCTTTTCCAAGTGAATTTCCAAGAATCTCCAATTTTTGTGTTTTTCTTGTGCTTACAGTCCAACATCTCTCAATCTCCATAAACTTTTGACATCTAACTGACAAAGTGCCTTCCTAAAGATTTTTAGGAAGTAAGTGTTATGGATTCTTTAATATGATATTTTCCCAAACAGGTGGTTATGATCTCAAGAAAAAAGATTAATCACGATGAAAGAATATGTCCTTAGATCTTTAGAGAAAAAGATGTGGCAATGAAAATAATGAAAATCACCTTCGAAATTCGTGCATAAGTTTGGGTATTTATATGAGAGAGTAATTGGGTTGAGTGGGCCGGAAAAATTGTTTAAAAATGCCCTAGGGTTTTTCGTATAAACCCGTCGCTTGAGCGAAATCTCAGCGACATGCGAGCGACGGTCTATCGCTCAAACAAGAGCATGGCAACAGGCGGGCGACGCTGATTATGTTTTTGTCGCTCAAGCAGTGTCCAGGTAATAAGCTAGCGAAAATACGGCGTCATGTTTCTCCTCTTTTTATGCTCAAACCCTAAGCGTCATAACCCANATGAAGCAACCACCAATTTTCGTGCAGTAGCTTGGATATTTATATGAAAGGATGATTGGGTTGAGTGGGCCGGAAAAATTGTTTAAAAATGCCCTAGGGTTTTTCGTATAAACCCGTCGCTTGAGCGAAATCTCAGCGACATGCGAGCGACGGTCTATCGCTCAAACAAGAGCATGGCAACAGGCGGGCGACGCTGATTATGTTTTTGTCGCTCAAGCAGTGTCCAGGTAATAAGCTAGCGAAAATACGGCGTCATGTTTCTCCTCTTTTTATGCTCAAACCCTAAGCGTCATAACCCAACTTATCCAAATTACACTTTAGATCATTGAGTTTTACAACATGTTACAAATCAGTCATTTTGTCCACAGAATTGTCACACTAAAAACCTAACATAAACTCCCCCTTGGCATTCTCTGACAAAATTAAACAATAAGTTAAGGAACAAAAAAATTTAAACTACCCAAGCTTCAGTAAACTGCATTTATCTCTTGTGTTTCTTGTTAAACCTGTTTCCTGAAACCCATGACTCAAATATCGAGTGTAAAAACACGTGATACATGAAATATAGCAATTAAACACATAATATCAAAACTAGCTAGATTGAGACATAACACTAATATTAATCCAAACACTAACAAAAACATTAACATCACCAAACATCAAAACTCAAACAGCTATGCATATGAGATGCAATGGACATTCTCTCCTATTACTATAAACTCTCAATATTTTTTATGCAATAGGCTAATATATATATGTCTCTCTCCAACGACCCCTCAAACATAAAATGGAAAATCTCATTTTCATTCAATGCTCCCCATAAAACAAAATTCAAAAATTTTATTTTTTCTCTTCCCTTTTTTGTCATAACTGACGAAGGGACAAACACGTTGTTAACATTAACATATAATCACTCAAAATGCAGTTGTTAGCATGTATAAGTATGAACAATGTACAGTAAATCTTCTCACATACTCAGTTCAAGTTATCATTGAGTAAATTGTATAAATGACATATGTGTGTAAAGTGTCACTAATCCTTTGTAAATAGGACTTCAAACCTTAATTTTGTGAGAAATGACATGTTAAATATCACTGTCAATAAGTATATTCTTTTACTTTTGAAAGTCAAACAATTTAAAGCATATTAGGACCTTTAAATAAAAGCTTATTTTACATTGATACTTTCTTTTCTCCCCCTGACTTTTTGCATATATTTTCATATTTTTCAATATTTTAAACTCATAATTATTTTTTCACATCTAAAATACAGGCTCTTTTCCATTAAGTGACTAAAATAACCCATATAACGAACTTTAGGCCAGTTAACATAAGTCAGTTGACCATATGCACTAGGCTATAAGAAACCCCATAGGCTTAATTACTCGAGTCAAATAGGCTCCGAAAAAGAATATAAGATATTGAATTTTTTATTACCAAGGATAAATTTGAGTTTAAGTCTAATTAATAAGGTCGATTCATGTTCAAAATCATCTTACTAACATATGCTTGTCATCTTAACTCTCACACACGTGGTAAAGTCCCACTAACAATATCATAGTGTGTACAGTGCAGATAGTACATGAAGATGTATATGTTAAGTACTCCATAAATAACCTAAGTCAGCAATGTAGACTATGTTACAGCTCATCGATTAAACACATACACGATCACACTCATAAGTTCAAAAATGTTATATATCATGCTGCAGTAAAAATTTCTATCATTTTTATTTTCCTATTATTTTTTTTTAAAACATTAATGCACCAATCATACGAAAAAATCAATTACACACAAAAGTAAAAAAACATGCATGTGTTTTCTACCTAGCAAAAACAAATAATCAAATGTAATACATGCATAACTTAATAACACATAATGATAATGTTCGAGCATGCATCAAAAATTACCTAATCAGTTAGATATGCAAATGCTCTTACCTTTAAGAGTACCGTGATCTATTTTACAATTTCTTAGATCACTTTTTTCACCCGAACTTGTCTAGTTACAGGAATATTCCTATTCATCCGTGTCATTAATTTCGTCAATTGACTCACTTGATTAGTATGAAAGTCAATCTAACCAACAAATTCCCGATTCTTGTTTCTATTTAAGTTCTGATTTCTTTTTCTATTTGGAAAATGAGGACACATAGGCCTTATGTATTCTAACTTATAGCAGTGAAAACATGTAGGGATAAATCTAGGACCAAAGTTATGAGATCATTGATATCCATTCCTAAGTTGGTGGGTCTTACGCTGTCTAGTAGGCCTCTATCCTACATATCCCTTATTTTTAGGCAAGATTAGACACATGCTTGGAATGGTCAGTGGCAGGGACAAACATGGTCTTAGAAGTACTAGCATTGTTTTCCTGAAAACCTAGACATCCCTTATTTCCAGCCGGTTTATTCATTCCTAAAATGTTATCTAACTTTTTAAAACTACTAGAGAAGGCAAGCAGTTGAGACTTAGAATATTTTAGATCACTCAGAAAGTTTTTAACCTAGATTCTAAGGTCTCTTTCTCAGTGGTCAACTCACTGACTCTCCTAGAGGATTTCTCAAGCTCACTGGTGAGGTTCTTAACTCGAGTCTCTAAAGTTTCACTCATGGATTTTACTTCACTCAGTATCAAGCTAGATTCCTTAATGTGCACTACTAACTTCTCATTTTCCAATTCAAGATCCTTATTCCTCGTACTCAAGGCTTTGTTTTTAGTAAAAAAATTAAGACTCTCCTCATATATCTTATCATAAGCATCTTGAATATCTTCCTCACTCATAAACTCTTTATTAGAATTCTCATCACTATCCACGTCCTCTTCTTTTTCACTCCCCTGGTCAGATCCTTCTTTAACCCCAGCAGTAAAGGCAATATATTTTCCACTTTCCTCATGAGTGGATTCTCATTCCGATTGTCCGAGTTAGACTTGTCATCAGTGAGAGTAGCATTCATAGCCTTATCTGAATTTCTCCTACTGCTAGGACATTCAATCTTAACGTGATCAAAACCTCGACAATAATGACACCTTACATATTTAGATTTCTCCTAGATTCACTCGGGCCACCTTTGCGTCTCTCTTGATGATTATTGTTCTTCCTAAACATTTTTCGATGACTCTTTCTGACTATTTCTCACAGTTTTTAAGGCCGGTGACTTATTGTTTGTAGGTATAGCTAATGTAAGTTCATAAGTTTGGAGAGATCCAATAAGCTCTTCCACTTTAATAGAGTCTATATCCTTACTCTCCTCAATAGCAATGATTTTAGCCCTAATTCGCTCAGGTAAGGATCTAAGGATTTTTCTAACAATTTTAGACTTCGGGATTCTCTCACCTAGATTGAAACTAAAATTCACTAAGTCGTTTAAACTCACATAGAATTTATCAAATGTCTCATCCTCTTTCATCCTAATCTCTTCAAACCTAGTGATCAATATCTGCAATTTAGAGTTTTTAACAGTTTGAGTTTCCTCATGTGTGGTTTGTAGAATATCCCAAACTTCTTTAACAACCTCACACATAGATACTCTCCTAAAATCTTCTGGAGACACTGTCATAAATAGGGCATGTAACGCTTTGATGTTCCAGTTACACTCATCTAAGTTTTCTTTAGTCCAATTAGCAATGAGAGTATGGACAACTTCATTATTAACCGTTGAAGTAGGGAAAGCCCACCCATTCACAACACTCAGCCATATACGCTCATCTATATATTTCATAAAGGCTATCATCCCAATGTATATCGTGTATATGTAAATCAATGTAAAGAATTATTGATTAAGAAATCGTAGAATTAAATGCATAATAGAAGGGATAGGGAAAGCGAAGGATAATCAGAATTTATGAGAGTTTATGTGAATTTTCATATTGATGCATAATGTCGCTTGAGGATACATAAAAACAGCTAACCTTTGTTTAATGCTTGTATGTTACATTTCTTCCTCAAGCATTTTGTACTATTTTCTTACAGCAGGCAGTTGACGATGTTTGATATAAAGAATTAGACCTAATAAAAAATGAGAACGTCTTGTGTTGGTAGTTCAGACCAGTATACCATATTGATATTTATCCAGCTTCCCTTAATGTTATTGTCATTCACTTTTGGCATGTTTGGAAGGATGTATTAGATAAAACTCGACAGTATTAGAAAGAAAAAGTCATCTCAAATTTGAATAAAAAAAATACAAAACTCAATAACTGNACTTTTGGCATGTTTGGAAGGATGTATTAGATAAAACTCGACGGTATTAGAAAGAAAAAGTCATCTCAAATTTGTATAAAAAATACAAAACTCAATAACTGCCATATATGTTCTAAGTATATTAAATCACACATCACTAATAATTGTAAAGAGGTTCAGTACTCTTCATCATTCAGATGCTCTTTTAGGCTTCTTTGTAGATATCTCTTCATCGTTCAGATGCTCTTTTAGGCTTCTTTGTAGATATAGAAACAAATGTAAGTTTAGGGAACAGTAAGTGCTGGCAGGATAATTCTGCTAACATAATGGCTTTCAGGGTACTTAAAAACCTTTTGAAGGTCGGTTTCATTTTTTGTTATTACTTATCTTCTGATGCGGGAAGAATTTATTACAGGATGCCTTTCAAGGGAGAGTCTGTGAATGACCCATTGTGCAGGGGGTACGATTTGTGGGTGATAGCCTTTCCCAATTTATGAAGGTAATTGTTTCTACCTCCACCCCAAATGAATGTCGTCTTACATCTTAATTATCCCATCAACAACAATTCCATTTTCCCTTTCACCTTAGTAGAGCAACAAATGCTTAATAATTGTTTCCATCTTTAGGAGGTTACTGTTCTACATATTGTTCCTAGGAACTCAATATAATTAGGTAGTTAATGTACACAAAATGTGTACTTGATTGGCGCCTATTTGTAATCACGCAAATCATTTTTTATTCATACACTTTGTGGAATCCACTAGTACTAGACACTTATCGAGAACTCGTTTTTATCCATGTATAATTTAAACTAATTGTTAAGTTCAAATTATAATTGACAATTTCTAAATTTGTAATTGGCTACTTCCTTAGTCAAAATCATATCCTAATTGAAATGTATTAGGAGTTTTTGAAATTGTAATCAAAGTCAAAATAGGAGGTATTGAGTCCTAATTATAGCAAAATAATTGAAATTGATAGTATATGTCTTAAATGAGTTCAAGAAGTCCAAGAAGATCACATATATTTCACTGGAATGTAATTAGAAATTTAAAGAACGTCAAAGAGTCGCACAAGTTATGTTCTAAATTTCCAATTGCACCTTACAATACATTTTGAGTTTATTTTCGTCCAAACACTTTCTCCTATATATATCTTATCCTGTGAACGTTTCAAAGTGTGTTGAATCATATTTTCCGTCGAGATCATTCATTTGAAGATCAAAAACACATTCATTGAATAAAAAATTCAACCACCTATTATTTGAGTTATAATTTCATTCAAAGTTTTATTTGTTGATTTAGCTATATGGTTTCATATTAAACCACTGATCAAGACACAAAGATGATTAATCAAACACCAACCCGAAGAACGAGGAGTTCTTCATTTAATCCATCAGAGAAAATCGATATTAGGGATCGGGAGCTGTTGTAGAAGTACAAGTTCCGAAGGACTACTATAAGGTACTAGGAGTCGGGATCTGGCTTTTAGAAGCATGTAATATAGGAGGGCTAAAGTATAAACCAAGAGTCGAGATTTGTTTTGAATGAGTGACCTCCAGTAAGATCAAAGGTGGCTGCAAGAATCGAAATCAGAAGTTTTATGGGATAAATCGAGATCGGAAGTTTTATAGGATACACGAGTTTGGATCGTACCGTAAGTTTGCTTTGATTTATAGTGGATTATTGACTGTCAAAATTCTCGGAGTTTTTACCTATTTAGGGTTTCTTTGTGATCATTTTTGGTGTTTTTTATTGCTTTAGTTATTGATTTTGGCATTCAAAACTAGGATAAATTGACATCTTTGATCTAATCATCTAGAAACAATTAAAAAGTGATATGTTGCTTTTAATTGTGTAATTTCGCATGTGAGTCTAAATAATTTAAAACTTACACTAATTATAAACAACTCCCATACCTGCTTCTATAAACAGTTATTTTCAGCTTATGCAACGTGAAATAGGTGTGTATCCTTCACAAAAATATGTTCTATGTGAAGCAAAGCTGAGAATCAGATTCTCTCCAGCAATGCATAATTTCCAGTACAACGAGCAAATAGTATCCATCCACTTGACCCGCATTTTATGGTTTATATATGAAAATTTAATTTCTACTCAGAGTTAAATGATCTAAATCTGTTCTCAAACTTTCATTATAAGCATTAGCTATATTGATTGAGGATTAATTTCATTATACCTCGAGCAGCGAGGATTTTAATGATTATGCTAGTGAAAGGAGAAGGAATGAATTAATTCTGAGACAAGTTTGAATTTATTAGGCTTCATTACTACAACTGGTCATTGTCTAGTGGAAGTTCGATTTTATTCCATGTTTAAACGACGTTCTTACAATCTATCCTCTTTTTCTCATAGATGTTTTCTTGACATTGATATATATGCAGAGATTCAAGCTATTATATCGCTTTATATGCCGTTTTATACACAAGTCACAAGCCCCAAGGTTATTCATCAAGAACAAAGACATAGGAAGAAGAAAAAATATGTACTTTCAACACCTTCGGTGCATTTTGATATCTTGGGCTCGGTTGAAAAGGCGATCTATGTCTATTTAAGTGTATATAAATTCAAAATTAATTCTCAAATTTCCATTAATTTACGACATTTTTCTTGATGAGAAGTCAACTCTTCCTTGATGCCTTAGTTACATTCAACTTTGGAATCTGTAGAAGCTATATTCATTTTTTCCTATCAAGTTACTCGACTCCAGTTGAAGTGGGAAAAATAAAAGAAAATGAAAGAAGAAAAAAATGATTGATCTATGCCTGGGTAGGTCATAATCTAAAGAAATATAAAATAATATTTTGATGTATATTGTTCGCACAAAATCTCGCAAGCATACAGAGATCGTTGACAAGTAGCAGATAAAATGAGTTGAGAGTTTTAGTTCCACGAGTAATAATTTTTAATATCTATTTACAAGTTCTATCAAATTCGATATTTGGTAACACAAAAGAGTTTTGGATGATTTTCTATACCAATTTTAACTAAGAAAGCAATTAAAATGATTATTTTTTTTTAATCAAATATCAATGAATGTGTTGATTTCCAGAATTCACATATTGATATCTAGTTCCAATTCTCGAAATATGTAATTTAGCTTGATTTATATGTCTATGACAATTAATAATCCTTTAATATCTAACATTCTCTCCCGAAATATATTACATCTATACTTAACACCACCCGATCATATTCCGAATTCGAATTTATATTAAAAGCATGCATTCAATTATAAGATTATTTTACACAGTTCATACGTCATAAATATTATTCAAAATATCTATTATATTCTACATATTGTGAGTCTCCTGATACTACCAATAGACAACGAGTTATTTAAATGGTAATCAAGTATTCAAAAAATACATAATTAATGCATATTTAATCAAGAACACAATAATTAACTAAAATTACTCAAGTCTTGAATTGAAAACTATAAATCAATAGGCTTCTTCATCCATCCAATACATGAAGAATTCTAGCCTAGCCTATTTATAATAAAATTGCTCAAAATTAAAAAATTGAAAAGGCATCATCCGAAAATAAGAAATAATGAAAAAAATAGGATTTTTTTTCACATTCTTGATTTGAATCTTGAAACCGGATGAAGAATTTTCAATTTTGTATTCAATTCGCCTTGATTTAATCTTGCTAGCCTTGTTCTTCACCTCCAAAACATGTGGAATATGATGAAATTTAGGTCTAATGGAGGTTCTCCACGTTCTGGTTGAGTTTTAGTATTCAAAGGATGTCAAAAATATGGCATTGAATTGTTGCCAAAATAAAAATAAGAAAAACCAGATTCTTTTCCCTTTTTATATTGAGGCGCGCATTGGGTTTCTTGGGACGCCTTGGGTGCCCATTTTGTGGTTGAGACATGCATCTCCTTTGTAGGACTAAGGGCGCGCCTAAGCTTATCTACGAGTAACTTTTAGTACGCTTGTCAAACTTTTTTTTAAGGTATCCCATTAAGGAGATTCAAAATACGTTGGAAAGACAACTCAAATGGTTACAATTTTTCTAGAAATAAAATTTTTCCAATTCCAATATTTACTATGTTAAAAATGAGTAACTTTTTCGATTGAAGCTTGTGTGTGATAATACTTTGACTATATTTCATCCCTTTGACTTTTTTCTCATCCTATTTACACCGAGCACTCTTGAATCTTCATCGTAAAATCTGTCACAACTTTTGAACATTTACACTTTAGTCCTCGAATTTTTGATCTTTTACAATTGAGCTTATTTTCACCATTTGTCTCCAATTCTTCATCAGATAATGAGTTTTACCTATTGAACACAATACATAATAAATTAGATAATATTTCAACAAAAGAACTACAAAATATCATTATTTAAAGTCCCGAATAAATATATAAAATACACTATCAAACTTTCAAACTTGAACATTTGATTGTCCTCAAACAAAATCATATCCTCACTTGAAACAAATATACAATCATGCAAAAATGTTTAGCTTGATAACTTGGCTTTTTACCTCAGAATTGAAATCATAATATTAAATCTGTAAATAGCTTAAAGGTTATATTATGAAAATTAGAATCTACTTTTCTAATGCAAAACTAATGTGTATTTGTGAAGAATTAAGTATAATATCATGAATACATAAGTAGTTCATTCCCGATCTTTAGTAGTCAAATTTATCCTTTCATCACTCGTAAGATTCATATACCCCCAAACTTATTCTTTTCGTTCTTTTCAAATATGTGATCTAAAGTTGAATTGTTATTTTTATCCCCATATATCTAGTTTAGATAGATTTCACTAATTGCAAGTCAACACTACAAGGATTCTCCAATTATTTTGATTACTTCAATCTCCAAGATTCAACTAGGCTAATAGTCTCTTATCAAAAGTCAATTTTCTCAAACAAGTGTTTGAGGTTTAATTAATGCGATGTGTCTTCTGTTTCATGCACTTATTTTTTATTTTTTTTCTATTTTCTTTTGCAGTATTCTCTCATTTAAGATCTCAAAATGGCCCATGTAGTGAGCTTTTGATTAATAATTTCCAATTCAAATAACTTTATGGTAATAGGTTTTAGATACGCTCGCAGTCTTAATACTTCAAGTCATAAAGTTTATAATAAAGAGAAGTTTCTGAATTTTTTTTCCCTTGATTTGCGAGTGCAATGCCGCTTCATTAAACATCCATTCAAAATAATCAATATATAACTTAAGACTTTCACCTAATTTTATCTCATTATCTTAGATAATTGACACAAAATTTTTTCAAACATGGATTCCCTATTCGTATCCATACATTCTTACAACAATAAAATCACCCCCAAACTATGCTAAATTGGTAAAATAATATACAATAAAGTAGTTTCGATTTAGCATCTAAGGTCCATTTTTCAACTTATTCAAATATGATTCAACTCATTTAATCATAATATCTAACTTAATTCATGTGCACAAGTAATATAAAGTTTCACATAGAAAAGTATCAATCAATCTAAACATGCAAACTATTCACAGTTTATAAATTAATGTATGATCTCAAATAAATTCATTGTTGCAGGCCAACCCATCAAACGTACACAAACAAACAAATAAAAAAAGAAAAAATATATATATTTTGGAAATTTTCAATTTTATTTTATTTTTCTCATAATAAAGCATACACAATAACAGACAAAAACAAAAACTCATTGTTTACATTCCAAACTTAAAATAGACATTGTCCTCAATGTTTTATAGTATAAGTAAACATATACAGGGATAGAGAAGAAAATATCCCCGAATTTATGAAGAGGTGACGAATGCTACGGCATAAAGTGCAAGAGCTTGTCTTTTTGAATCATGTTTCTAAAAAATCAAATACTAGAGATCATATATCCTGGAACGAGTATCACTTAGCCCAAACATCTCATAACCAACAATAATTTCAAAGGCCTAAAGAGAGACGGAGTATGGATGATGATACCTATAAAAAACAATCAAACTCATATCTTAAATCTAAAAGGCAAAATAAATTAAAGGGAAAGAAAATTGGATTGTCTCCCAATAAGCACTTATTTATAGTCTTTAACTTGCTTGTTTTAGCTACTCATGGAGGCTTAAAAAGGGGATTTGTAGCAACATTATTTACTCTCCATAGTTTATAGTTCCCATATTGGTCTTTCTACGTTCTACCATACGCCCTTTTTGTAGCGACGACTTGCATAGTCATCTTCTATTTTCACCTTATGAAAGTCCTCAAAATGGGTGGTTGCTTAAATGGATTATCCATGGTGAAGCTCTGCTACTTATCTTTCACCCTCAAAACTA
>CAIGRL010060863.1:0-11297 GCA_903798325.1 Fraxinus xanthoxyloides | reverse complement strand
GGCCGAGCTACTTATAGGCCAGGTTAGTGTATACATGGCTTCATTTAAATCAATCATCGGCAATCCTCTTCTCTTAAGCATGTTTACCTAAGCCTAAGAGTAGCTTTTATCTTTTTTCCAAGCATTCAGAGTTCTCTCTCTTTATTTTTTTGGCGCAAAAACTTATTTGTATAGAAAGTTTATAGTCTTTACTTCTGTAGAATATACTTAAATTTTTCATTAGATGATTTTGGGGCTTCTCATAGTGGGGTATCTTTGATGTGTTTTTGCCGTCGATTATTTTATTCTTTCGTCTCATCAAAGTCTAATTTATAATTTTTTCTTTTGAGTGGATATCTTGCATCTTTATTTTGTACTTTTTTATAATAAAGTTGGGAGGAACATAGTACATACCTAGTTCTGACCAATGTTATGAAATCCGGACCGAATCGGCCTGTTCAACCGGGAACTGGCTACAAATTTGGTCCGGTCATAATATATTGACCGAAAAAGAAGAAATTGGTGAATAAACCAATGAATCAGCCAGTTAACCATGAACCGAAAAACCAGTCACGGTTTTTTACCTGTTATAAGTTTTGTTTTTTTTTTTTTTTTTTTTTTTTTTTGTGTAAAATATTTCAACTGTCATGATTGGCCTCAATTGCATTGACAGGCCCAAAATTAGATTAACTTCAAAGTGCTACTGCTTTTAAAAGACTTCCTACACATTCTAATTAATCCTCTGATGTGGGATAAAAGTTGTAGGCTAGCCAATTGAAATTTTAAAATTTAATTATTTGCTTCATTCTCTACATTAAGAAATCATGGCTCCCAATGCACAAACAATTTCAATTGAACAAAGCAAATTATTTTGGACATATTAATTGTTAGTTTTTGAAGTTTTAAAATAAATTATAGGATAATAAATCTAATTGACAAACATGGATTTATGTTTGCTTTGAATTAGTATTGCTAAATTATTATTTTTTTAAAAAAAAATTGTTGTTTTTATAATATTTTATTGTTTGTGTGTGCGCGCGTGTATTTATTTATTTAATTTTGACATTCAGTTCGACAACAGTTTGGCCCTTATCCTTTTTTGGGTCAATGCCCAGATCAGTTTTTAAAACATTGGATCTGACTCATTGTTTGAACTTGTGTCTTGTGCAGCCTCTATTTCCTGGAGAAAGCAGTGTTGATCAGCTAGTTGAAATTATAAAGGTAATGTGTGTTTTGTACTCTTCAACTTCATTGCATCTGGTATGAGCCTTTATTGAGTGTCTCTAAGTTTCGCCTTTATCCATTGTTTACATCTATTAGGTTTTGGGGACGCCAACCAGAGAGGAAATCAAGTGCATGAATCCCAATTATAGCGAGTTTAAGTTTCCTCACATCAAAGCTCACCCGTGGCACAAGGTTTGTCGAGAACTCGTCATTACTCACAGTTCCTTCTCCTTTAATAATTCTCTTTTTAGGTATTTTGTTGGAATCTGAAACGAAAATCCAAAGATAACTCAAGTTATGTTTTGTAGATATTTAACAAGAGAATGCCACCTGAAGCATTGGATCTAGTGTCAAGGCTGCTCCAGTATTCACCGACTTTACGTTGCACTGCTGTAAGTTATGCTTCTTAGTAAGAGCATGTTTGCCTAAGCTTACACCAGTGAAAAGTAATTTTTTTTTTTTAAATTTACTTATAAAACGTTTTAATTAAGCCAAACATGCTATATTAAGTCTTTCATTTTTATCTTCTTCCCAGTTATGAATCCTTCATTGAGTCTTTCAGCTCATGTACTTGATTGTTTGTGTTAATTTTTAGTTGGAGGCTTGTGCACACCCTTTCTTCGATGCTTTGAGAGAACCTAATGCAGTTTTGCCAAACGAGCGACCACTACCTCCTTTGTTCAATTTTACAGCTCAAGGTGAACACTGATTTTCCCATATTACGTCTTTGTTAGATTTTATGTTTCCTATGTTGAATTATTCTATTTACTCTTCCAGAACTGGCTGGTGCGTCACCCGAACTCCGACGACGACTCATTCCTGAGCATGCCAAGAAGTAATTTTTTCTTGGAAAACTGGCATTCTATAAGTTTTGTAAATGGGTTTTGGGCTGATTATTTGCACACTGAAAGCACGCAAGATGCTTCACTAGGCCTTTCCTCTATAATGCATGACCAAAAAAATAGGTTTTAGAGAAATTGGCAATGATTTTCTTCATGTATGTGTACATGTCAAATGAAGTGAAAAGACCAAAAAAGGGGGGTGGGCAGTTTCAACAAATTTGTTGCATGTCTCGTCTCTGCAGATGTAGATGAATGAGGTTTGTAAAACTTCTTGTTTTTTAGCAATAATATGATTTCATTATATTCATATCTGGTAATTTATATATGATTCATGTTTGGCAAAGAAGAATTATTTAGAAGTAACTTTTAAGCTTTAGCAGAACATGATTTACACCACACAGAAAGGGAGAAAACAGTATGAAAAACTCTAATTTAATACAGATTTTTACATTTGACCATACGCCCACCAACAGTTGGCAACATATTTATACCGAAAGCAATGTTAACGATTGAAATTGACAGAAAATAACACGTGCTGAGTTATGCTAGGCGCCCCCTCCCCCCAACCCCTTCAATATGGGGACGTCACTTATCAATTTGATAAAACATTAGGTAAGGAATTCGGTACAAATAGATTTTTTATAAATGATGTGGATGAATAGATTTGCCGGCTCTTGATTCAATAATAGGTCATTGTTTGATTTAAAAATCAAATTTTAAGTAGATTTTGATAAAAGTTAAGAAAATATAGTTAAAAAGTTAATTAAAGTTGTGAATTTCGTGTGATTTAAAAAAAAAATTATATTAAAATATGGTCAAATAGGGACTAGGTTCTTTGAGCCAAATATTGGGTGCTTAATTCTAATCTCGAATGCACGAATTAACGTCTATCAAGACTATTAGTTGAATTGAATGCACGGGCAATGCACACGAGAGTCGTCTATGCATATGGTATTTTTTAAATTGCAAGAGTAACTTAGAATCATATGAGCAACATACTATTTACAAACACAGCCATTAGAGGAATGCGTATCTAAATCTGGAACTTTTACATAGCAGCCAAACTTAAATCTACTTTTCATTTCATAACCAACAATGAAAGCGAAGGCATAGACAATCTACTTCGAATCAAATATTAGAAAGACAAATAAATATAACGAAATCGATGTGTTACGCCTCGTCACCAAGGCTTTAAGTCAATGTGCCACTTAGCAATTCACGTGGACAAAAAATCAACAAAAAGTCAATAAAGACTCCAGCTTTCAAGATGAAAAGAAATCACGCAGATACCAAGGCGTTGCCTCAATTAGCAGAGCATCACACTTGGACTAAGGCATTGTCCTAAGAGGTGAAAAAAGGAGCCAAAGCCCTCCACTCAGAAGACCAGAAGCTCTCACTTTATCCAAAGCTCATAAGTCAAATTTATCTCTTGCAAAATATTTGAGTATCATTTAGAAGTAATTACTGTAACAGTTGTAATAGAAGATGTCGGGTGTTAGTCTATTATGTAGGGTGACTGACCCCTTATCAATGTATTTATTGTATGAATAGACAATGATGTGAATTGTCAACTAAGGAGATGATGCCACGTGATTAGATCCAACAGACACCGCGTCGACTAAGACAATATAAATTAGTGCACTTTGTAACTTAGAAGAGGTTGAAAAAATTAGAGCTAGAATTATCACTTTCTCTTTCTTGAACTCTCAAGTATAGAATCAAGAAGGAATGTTGACAAATACTCTTAAACACATTTATGGTTTTCATTTTTCATCATACACTATATAGAAGAATTACATAAGTAGATGATTTTATAATTTACAATACTCTTTTGTTTTCTATCCTTCCACATATTCTAGTGATCTCTTTGATTATTAGTTTTGGTCCTTGTTTGGTGATTATTGATAGCGTGATCATCTTTTTTTTCACTCGTTGGAGCTCAAATATCTTTGTCTCTCGTCGTGAAGCACTTCTAGTATCCAAATCTGCCTTCTTTCTCATCGTTTCTCCCATAGAACGCACCGAAATCGGTTTGACATGCCGAGAGTGGGCCCAACATCTATTGACTCATTTTCTGGGGTCAACACGCTGTATTAAAAAGTAATTGCACGCAATAGCTGATGATTTTATTTGAATGAATTTCGAAACCCCCCATAAGCCCCACCTTGGACTCGGTACTTGCGTATTTCAAGCACTTCACCCAGTCTTGAAAAGTTAACAACATATTTTACTTGTATATACAACTTACTCTAAGTTTATTATCGAAATTGTATAAGAAAGGAATGCATAAAAGTGGATCGTTTTGAGAAAGTTTGCTAGGAGGTTTTTGACCCTTGTGAAGAGTTTTTAAAGGGATTTTCCTTCGTTTTCCTTTTAATTTATATTGCATGATTGACATTTAAGGTTTAATTTAAAATTAAATTTAATCATCTATAAAAAAAGTGAATTATTGCTTTTTATTGATTATTTTAATTCCGCATTATACACATCTAAGGTGTTGTCGAATCTAAACGTTCGATTTGATCAATCTTAATTTTTTCACAATGTGATAATTCACCAATGTGAAAACCAATTTTCTTGAGCACACAGTGCAAAGGATCCAGATGGTCATTGCATTCTTCGTACCCTTCAAGATTTAACCAAACCAAAGGGCATAAATAATGTTGTAGTTTGACCAAAAATTTTAGTAGGTATTGGAATTTTGGTTGAAGTGATCTTAAAGAGATCAAATAATGGATCATGAAGAAAAAGTTATCGAGCGGCGTCAAATAATCAGCAAAACATTGATGCTCACCTGGCGCTCAAGCAGCGTATATATCCAAAAATAAAATTTGTTTCCTTCTTTTGATGTGATTTTTACCCTCTTTCCAACTATAACATATTCTTTTGAGTTCTATATATAGTCCACATGATTCTTGACTTTCATATGAATTTAAGAGAGTTAGAATTATATTAAAAACACAATATTATTATTTCTCCATTATTAATAAATAATCCATTCCTCTACCAATTTTCTTTGATTTGTTCATGTGTTATGATTGCTACTTCATATTATGTCATATAATCTCGTTTCTTCTATTCCTAATAAGTGGTCAATATAAATAATTCCTGTTTGGATTCTAACAAATGGTATTAGAACTTAATGTTTGATTTGTTCGATGTTTTTTGTTCTTCTTAATGGAAACCATGAAATATGATATTTCACATTTGGATTGCAGCACTAGATTCTCATTGTGGTTGGTAAAGATACGAGCAATGCTCGGTCAGATGGATTTGAACGACACTTTTTGGGATTTGACAAGATGCTATTAAATTAGTCGTTGGAGGAGAAACAATGTAAGGATCAAAAGGCCATTTCTCAAATTCATCTTCATCATTCGAATCATATTCTTCATGACGTTTTGAAGGAGAAAACTATAGAGTAATTGTTCGTGACTAAGAGTCTAAATAGTAAATTGCACTTAAAGCAACGTTTGTAATCTCATTGTATGATAGAAGGTACATCCTTAGAAAACCGCATTGTTATCTTTAAAGAAATTATCGCTGATTTGGAAACCTTAGAGATTAAGTATGATGAAGAAGATTAAGAGTTAATTTTGTTGTGTTTGTTGCTCGCTCATACATGTCGTTTAGAGACACAATATTGTACAATCGTGACACTCACCATTGAAGAAATTTATAACACCTTATTTTCAAAGGAGAACAAATTTATAAAACATTATATTTTGTTGAATCTCAGACTCAGGGAGAAGGCCTTATTGTTAACGGTGATTTTGAGAGAGGCAATTCGAAGTCTAACTCTAATAATAAAGTTTGTAACTATTACAAGAAAAAGATGCATATTAAGATGGATAGCTACATTTGCAGAATAAAGAAAAATTGGTTGCAAATTAGAAGGGAAAGCAACTAGATACTTCGAACAAAGCCAATGTTTTATAGAACTATTTAATTGATGGAGAACTTTTGATTATTTCCGATGGCGCTTCCAAATCTGACGAGGATTGAATTTTTTATAGAGCTTGCGCTTTTCATATATATTCCAATCGGAATTTTTTTTCAACATATGAGGAAGTTTCGAAAGATATTGTAGTTAAGGGTAACAACGCACCCTCTAAGGTAATTGGTATTGGAAGTGTCAAACTTAAGATGTTGGATGGATAGTCAAAATACTTGATGTAGTGAGATACGTTCCAAATCTGAAGAGAAATCTTATCTGCCTGACTACTATTTATTCAAAAGGGTGTAAATTTACTGGTGAACGTGTGAAGCCCATGTTGTGTTGGAAGGTAGTGAAGGTCTTAGTTGTATATTTTGCAAGGTTGTGGAGAATCATTAAAGATAATCACTAGAGGTTTAGTATTTTCGTGGATATTAAGTTTGGTGCAGTACCATTGTATTTTGGTTTGGGGTCCATGTTGAAGAATACATCCCGGTCAAGTTTAGAGGCCTTGGATAATGCCACTTTGCCACCACCACCATCACCAACGATGCCATCATACTCAATTTCTAGAGACAGGCTTAGAAGATATATTAGGCCTCCACAGAGGTACGAAAAAACTGATTTAGTGGTGTATGCTTTAAGTGTGTTGAAGGTATTGAGTCTAGTAAATAACCTTCGACAAGAGCATTTGGTTGTGTTGATTCTGTTTCAGGGCGTGTTTCGGCATTGTTTGATAACTATTAAATTATTTGTGATTTTGTTGTCTGTAGTGATAATTTGAGCAAATTTTGGTGGCCAAGGTCATTCTGTTGATCAACGTTTAGATTCAGCTGATTAGATTTGTCCTAATTAGATTTTGTGGTAGATTAGGGGAATTTTTGGTTGGAGAGTTTTGTTGAAAAGCCATTGGTTTATTCCTTGCAGTTGAATTTATATCTAGGTGGAGAAATTTTGAAGCTTTATTTGCTACAATGAAATTTGGTTCAAGTGGAGATTTGTTATAGTTTGGCACAAGTTCTAGAAGGTATTGGATTTTTAGTTCAAATGGTTTTGAAGAGATCAAATTATGGACCGAGGAAAAAAAATTGTCACAATTTCGCTAGTTGGCCGCTAGCTGTAGCACTCAAGCAGCGTCGTCAAATAATCAACAGAACCTTGAACCCGGAACCCTGCCAGCACTCAAGCGGCATATATATTCAAGGGAAATTTTGTTTCCTTCTTTTGCTACGGTTTTTATCCTCTTTCCGACCATAACATATTCTTTTGGGTCCTATATATAGTCTACATGATTCTTGACTTTCATATGATTTTGAGAGAGTTATAATTGTATTAGAAACGCAATATTTTGAATTCTTTCTCCATTATTAAAAAATTTTCATTCCTCTACCAAATTTCTTTGAGTCGACCTTGTGTTGTGATTGCTACTTCATATTGTGCTATAGAATCTTTTTTCTTCTATTCATAAGGAGTGATATCAACGTACATAATATTTGTTCGAATTCTAACATATAAGATTTTGGCAATTCCAGATTTAGGTAATATTCATTTAATCTTTTCAAGCAGCAGAAAAATGTCTGATTGAAGTCAAACCCATTAGTTTAAGCATCACTCAAAAGCTCTGGTGCAAAAAATTCAAAACTGCAGTTCTATCTTTTCCAATAAAAAATAATTCCAAAAAATTGCCCGATGGTGAGCTTTGCTTCAAATTTCCAAGAAAAAAAAAAGGAAAGCCCCGAGAACAAAATCAAGTCTTTTCATCAGAGGAAATGAATCTCAATGTGTTTCACAGATCAAAACCAAACAATAGCTGCAATGCAAACCAGAAGAACAAAAGGAGAGAAATCTAACAGAACTGAAATTAAAATATATAAGATCATTTCAAAAACATAAAAGACCAAATTAAGCAAATTCAGAAACCAACAAATTAAATCCCATTTAACGGAAAAGATAACAACACTCAAAAAAAGGATCACACATGAAACCCCAAATCAAATTTTGTTTATTGTGCTCCAACCTTTTCCAGATAATAGAAAACTTATCATACGTATGACATTTGATGAATATGCAATCGAAGAAAACAAATGGAAAAATTAATGTTACACGAATTTCTAAAGTTTGCATTCCGACAATTTACAAGCTGCTACCCAACTTCCTATTTGCCAACTCAACCACAGCACATCCAGTAATATTTAGCATAATAATTGCGTAAATCAGATGACGTCAGCCATTGCATATAGTCTAAACCGATCGAAAAGTTATAGGCATTGTGTAAGTGTTATGCCATAAATCTAATTAACTTTGGACATAAACACTTTTAATATATATAATCGATGCGTGATTATGACAATATTTATTATCTAATATTCTAATAAATTAAATAATAGAATTTGTAGATTCAAATCTTGATAATTTGTTAATCATAATGAGTTGTGATTGTGATATACAAATTACATATGACTGAATCTTAAATCGTTTGTGGTCGTATGTAATAACGAGATATGGATATTGCTATTACGGATAGACAATCACGTGTGACATTTCTTACTTGTGAAATAAGTAGCTGATCTCACAAGCGAAAGTGTGGTGACACTTGAATGAATATATGTATGTTTTGTTATAAAACAAAACATTGGAGATCCGCTGGAAGATTCCACATGGATAACTATTTGATTGTCGTGGTTAATCTCTAACGTTTGGTAGTGGAATTGATCATTTGACTTGATTTTGGTAGTGGAATTGATCATTTGATTTAAAGTTATCATAGTGCCATATATGAGGACAGTCATATTTTGATGATGTTGTATGTTGTTCTGCCAAACGTCACTAATACAAACATCGTTTGGGTATATCAAAAATCATATGAAGATTGTGAATAATCAATAAATGATTTGTCACTCTTAGAAAATAAAAGATTATGATCTACATTTTATCTAATTAAGTTGATAATAAAATCCTTGATCAAGGTGAACTCATAAGTCGAAAAAGAGTTTTCGACTTACATTGATTTAACAGTAGGATAAAAGATATGATCGATGACTGAGATTCATACATATTCATATTTCGTGATTGATCGGATCATATTAACGTAAGGATTATAATTTCACGGTAAATGAACAAGTTTGATTTCGTCATGCCACGTGACATTTCCTGTCACATGTATTACCCGACACATTACTAAATGTCAATCTTGAATGACGGATGTGAATTGATGATAAATTAAAAGGGGTATTTTAATTTATCAATCTTGATTAGATCAAAAAATAATAATTCACGTCGTTAGGGGTCTAATCGGAAACCTAATGAGTCACACACAAAAGAGAACCAGAAGAATGAGACTTACCAATTAATTAATTGACAAGTGTTGGATAATTAATTAATTAATTGAGTTGCTTATTAATATGTCCGAATAATTAATTAGCTCAATTAATTCATAGACCAGATTTAATTAATTTGATTAATTAAATATTGGAGAGCTAAGTTTAAGAGACGGGTCAATCCCGTTTGAACTTATATTAATAGGTTGTTAGGGTTTGAAAGCAGTAATACAAAATTCATTTTATTCTTGCTAGCACGAGAAAAGAAAACCCTAACCGTCATTCTTGTTCTCTATGTGGATCACCATTAGATGCTGGACAATTGGATATCATGGATTGCAGATCGTGATCATTCGAATTCGAGAATCAGTAAAAGAGTTTGCAAAATTCATCAAATGTACAATTTTTATCACAGTTTCTATCTAAACATAAAGTAGATTCTTGTTTGGGAATTTAAAATTGCTTACTTTCCGCTACGCATGATTAATTAGATTCCCAACAGTAGTATCAGAGCCTCATTTATGTTTGTTAGAAAGTGTTTTATATCTTGAACGATCAAAAGTTGATTGGTGATATGTTTTCTTGTTTCCAACAGTTAAAAGAAAATAAATTTTGGGTTGAAAAACCGAGTGAAAAAATTTCAACAGAGAGGGTCATCGCTGTCGACGTGTGCAGCGGCACGATTTACAAGGGTAACATCTCGCTTTGAAGCGCGATGTGCCACGCCTTGCAGCAGAGCAGATGCGGTTGTAAGGTGCAGTGGCGTCTGCGGCTGTTGCAAATGCAGCGGCAACATAGGCGTGACACAACAGGGCGAAAGAGCTACTGCAGGCGGCGATGTCGCCGCTGAAGATTGAGGAGCTTATGCCGCCAAGAGAGGGTGAAATTCTAGGGTTCCAATTTTTCAATCGGGTGAGATTTGAGGACAGGGGTCTCTCGTGCAATTTCTAGAATTTTGGGACCCTTCCGCAATAATGGAATAAGGGGCCAATTTGCAATTTTAAAATGGAGGGTCTGCTTTGCAATATGAGAAATTGGAAGGCCCTAATTATAATTTTAAACTTGGGTCAANCGTGACACAACAGGGCGAAAGAGCTACTGCAGGCGGCGATGTCGCCGCTGAAGATTGAGGAGCTTATGCCGCCAAGAGAGGGTGAAATTCTAGGGTTCCAATTTTTCAATCGGGTGAGATTTGAGGACAGGGGTCTCTCGTGCAATTTCTAGAATTTTGGGACCCTTCCGCAATAATGGAATAAGGGGCCAATTTGCAATTTTAAAATGGAGGGTCTGCTTTGCAATATGAGAAATTGGAAGGCCCTAATTATAATTTTAAACTTGGGTCAAGTTGCAATTTTCAAAAAGGGTTTTGAATTTAAATATTAAAATGGTTTTAGATTTGATTTTCAAATGCGTTTTGACCAATATTATCAATTTTGACCTTTTAAAATTTTATTTAAAATTGACGACTTTTAAATTTTAAGTTATAAATTTTATTTTAACTTAAATAGTAAATTTTGACCCTAAATTAAATTAAATTTTATTTAGGAGTTTTATCCTAAATTAAAATGTTAATTCAATTTAAATTAAAGTTGGAGTTTAATTTAGTATTTAATTAAATTGACTTTAATTTAGTATTTAATTAAATTTTGATTTTAATTAAATTATCCACCCGATATATTATTGAGATTAGAGATGGACTATAATTTAACATTTAATTGAAATTTGATTTTAATTAAATTGTCTTGCCCTAAGATTTTTCTTGAAATTGGAGTTGGACTCTAATTTGATATTTAATTAAAATCTGATTTTAATTAAATAAGTTTGCCTTAATATTTTGGAATTAGAGTTTGAATCTAATTTTTATATTTAATTAAAATCTGATTTTAATTAAATTCATTCACCTTAAGTTTTGAAATTAGAGTTGTACTCTAATTTTATATTTAATTAGAATTTGATTTTAATTAAATAGTTCCACCCTATAATAGTGAAATTAGAATG
>CAIGRL010060859.1:0-16188 GCA_903798325.1 Fraxinus xanthoxyloides | reverse complement strand
AAGCATGAGAATTCATTTTAAATAGTGATTTGAGGAAAATATGTGGTTAAAAAATAATATTTTTTTTGAATTTGTGTATAATATTATTTTATTGAAAAATGTGTGGTTGAAGATGAGTAAAAGAATGAGAATGAGAAATTTAATGTGGGCCAAACAGGGACTGAATATGACTTGATGTTCACCAAGTAGTCAACAGGTCCAAACTCCAAACCAATTTCACAACATGCTTAAGAATTGGTTATACTCGTTTTAAATATAAATAAGTGGTGAATAAATTAGTAGTAGTTGTGAATCTAAAATTTGGTTAGACTACCAAGCGTGTGTGAATTATGGCTTTATTTAGGGTTTTATTTAATTAATGACTAATTGTATTGGTAGAAAGAATTAATGCAAATAAATGCAATCAACTACCCCAGCTGTTGAATTGGTTAGGGTGGACCTAAACGTGTGATCGAATAAATTCTACATAATTAAAATCTATTTGAAAATCACATTCATGTTCTAGAAGATACGTACAACAATTTAGGAAATGCCGACAATTTATCCTACATACATAAAAGAGTGAGTTTCCATGTTACTGTTCATAAGCCAAGCCGAGTCAAATGGTTTTATTGCTCTGCTCGGCTAAATCGGTATTTTATTTATTTATTTTTGGTTTTTGTTTTTTTTTTGTCCGAGCCATATGACTTTATGGCTCGATAAATTTTAAATATCAAAATAAATTTATATTAATTGTGAACGCAAAGTCTTGAGTGTTTATATATATATATTTTTCAATCCCAACCTCATTTCAATGTCTTTTTTTCGAACTTTATTTTTCTACAATTTTTCGTTTGATTCGATATTTCACGATATGAATATCCAGTAAGATCGATTTCATTTTTTTAAAAAACTTAAAATGTGATAATAATAAATATATTGCCAATTAAGTTTAAATATAAATATTATCTTAAAATATTAAACGAAAATTCATAATTGTTAATTTTTCTTTTCTACTCCACCCTCAACCGTCATACTCACACTAATTTTTTCTCAATTTCAATTTTCTTCAATTTTTATGTTTGGTTCGATATTTTACACTACAAATATTCATTTTCAGATATTTAAAATTATCTCTTTAGTTAGACATTAACATCTAATTATCTCTGCCATGTCTTATTTTAAAAAGAACAGAAAGTCATTCAATATATATATTCCCATTTAATTACATTAGTCACTAAATCGACGATACTCACTTCGACTCATAGATCGTTCGTAGACGAGAAGATAATTCATTTCATGTACACTTTAGAACTTTTGTTATATGGCGTCTAGTGCCCCTTAGACCCAACGCATCTCCTTCTCTACCACCATGTTATGGAGTTTGGTTGTCCTAGCATAGACTCATCTACACTCTATTGGCCCATCGGGTCGAGTAAACTCTTCGATCGGGGATTATTTCAAATCTCACCACAGTTTCAAAGGATCTGCGATAACATCGTAGCTTCCAACTAAATGAGAATAACAATTTACGTGAACAGAATCCAATCAATTGAAGCATACTATAGTTTTGTATTATTTCGGAAATTTCGAACATGAATAAGGATTCTTTGTCCCTCTTCGAAGTATATCCTTTTTCATTTAATAAACATGAAAGGTAATTATATCAGTCTACCCACTTAATTAAAAACAATTATAATTCATCCCATTTTCTAGTTTTGGCAATAAAATATCCAGTTTTCAGGTTGTGTACTTGCGTGTGTAATAAATACTTGCACCAACTTGGTGTTTTTTGTGATGTTGGCACAGCTGTTTTTCTTCCCCATTTTAAGTTGTGACATGATCAAATCAATCTTTTTGGACCACAATTTTGTTCAAATTCTAACTTGAAACTCCATTTGGATGGAGCATTTAAGAAGAGCTATAAAGATGTGATAGGAGGAAGCTCATTTTCTTTTGTACTTTCCTTCGTAACGAATACACTATACTTTGAAATTTAACACTCGTTTGAGTTTTAGATGGATTGAACTGTTCGTTTGAGTTTTTTGAACTCTAATCTCACATTGAGTCATATGATTCTTTCTCAAGAGGTCAATCCTCTAAAGAGACAAACTTATAAGCCCTAAAATATTATGAAGTTATACGAAACAAGAAGTTAGCGTTTGTATTTGCTATCTCATTCAATTCAGCGTATCAAATATGATAAAAAAAAAAAAAAAAACTCAATTTAATTGTCTTGCAAGCTTATAAGTTACAAAATTTGACACTTTTTGAGACTCGTCGTTCTTTTTTCTATTGTTGGATAGTAGAAAGTCTTCCTTTTTGCATCCTCAATTTCTCCATTCTTGTTTTAAGTTTGTCTACGAGAAAGGTAGAAACTAATTTTACCTTACGGGCAAAAACTTAAATTTGACCTCGAAAAGATTAATAAATTATATTTTAATACTCTAGTTTATTGTTGGCTGGTTGTCTAGAAATAATTAAAACTGGACATGAGTACAAAATTTGATGCACGAATTGATAAAAAAAATCAGCATGTACAGAAAATATTTTACCAGATATTGTATAGAAAATATTTCTGTAGGATATCTGGTAATAAATATTTCTGTATATATAGTGCTTCTCATATTTGATTGGATATTAAACCAAATCAAGAATAGAAATTGTGGAAAAAAAAACAATTATATTTCTGCATAACAAATCCATTTGAATACATCGATTTGTGATCCTGAATGTCGAAAGCTCTTACGGAGTATTCTTGTAGTTCCTATGGGATGGATATGATAAAAAAAAAATTGGTTCACGGATTTTCCTTCATTTTCTTTTCTCGCATTTGCTCGAAGGCCAAGGATTTCATATGTGGGACCTTGTTGGACAAGTCAATATTCTCACTTCCTCTTCATCTATCGTTCCACTACAACTACATTGTTATGACATCACTATATTTAATGTTGGCAGTGTGTGTAATTGGGAGAGAATATATGAATAATTTCAGAAAATTGGTTGGAATTCCTTTCAGATATTAGAATTGGGGAAGAGAGAGAAAGTGGAAGTGTATAGAGAGTGGAGTGGGGTAGCATTGATAATAAAACATGTAATGGCGGATTGGGCTGTTTTTCATCTCTGTTCAAAGTTACGTTATCAGAGAATTCCGACTGTTCTTCTGCGTTTCATAATTACGAAACTGACCCAACACTTTCTGATTATTTTTATTAAGTTACTAAAGTTTGTACTCACATTTTTTTTTCTAATATATTTAGTCACTAAAGTTTACAATGAATTAATCGATTGAAAAATTTAATTTAAATTCTAAGTGACGTGCCCCCTAAGGGTCAAGTTCAACCAACAAACGTGATTTAGGCTCGTTACAAATCTGAACTAATAAGTCTAATAATTTAATCGGGCCTACTCTAATCCAAATCATAAAATTCAATGAAAAAATTGGCCCTACTCTTTTTTTTTTTTTTCCTCCAAACATTTGGAACGTCTCACAATTTTCTTAAAATGAATCAATTTAGCCTCCATTAAAATGTATGATGTCACACGTGATTTTATTTTCAACTATGTGATTAATTATCAAATTAATCGATTTTTAACAACAATATTTATTTCGTATTTCTTATAACGAGATCATGATCACAAATCTTGTACAAAATTTTGTGACGAAATTTGGGTATCTTTCTAGTGTCAACAGTAGCCATCGGAGCTCAAAAAACTAGGCTTCATTTAGGTCTGTAGATTCAGCCGTTCAGGTTTGAGTCAGGTCATCCTTGTGTTGGGTCCATGTAATATGGTTTGGGCTCGATTGCACATAATCAAAACCGAAAAAAAAACGTCAACAAATGAAATTGACACAAATAGCACAAAATGGACAGTAATCTATACTCTTAACGAATTATGTAAGAGCATATATTTATATAAAACAATCTTATACATAACAAAGAACAATTTTCATTTAGAATATACACTCTAATAATGCACTCGACTATGAGTTTATGACACTTCATTTTGTATTTTTAAGAAACGTTTATTAATTTCTTTTTTGTTTAGTTAGAGAGAGACTCTCACATTTACTCGAGTTGCTTTTTGTATTTGTGAACTCATAGATTCTTGTTTGATTTCACCTAAACTGCTTGGTATTTCTAACATAATATTGCAGATTTTGTTAAAATCTGTCCATATTCAAGTGTTAGCTTTGAGGAAATTTTCTCGAAGGCTCGTAGACCAGTTCGCTTTAAAAAAAAGGGGCAGTTTCAAGGCCGGTTTAGTGTGTTCTTCCAAAACTAGGTGGTTGGGTGATTTCTTCATTACATCTCATCATTTGGAAGAATAGATTTTGGCCAGCAACTTGTTTTGACTCCTTACAGTTCAGCTGCCTGCTTCGCTAAACTCCAGCCAGGCACCTCAGTCCAGCTGACTGCTTGTTTGAATGCCAGGTAGCACCTTAGTTTCGCCCCAACTGCTTGTTTGAAGGCCAGACAGCACTTCAGTTTGTTCCTATTGCTGTTTGAATGCCAGGCAACTGCTTGGTTGAAAGCCGGGCAGCATTTCAGTTCGGCCAGCTAAGATATTTTACAAAATCTGTCCAAATTCAAAAGGTTTGAAGACCGGCAAGAAAGGTTTGCTATGTCCTTGTAAGTTTCTAGATTTCACTTCCTCTTAGACGATCTGAAAACAGGCAGGGGTCAGAAGTGTTGAATCGTATATGTAATTGAAGTTTCCGTATTTGAGATGAACTTACCGTATTAAGGTGAAGTTACCGGATTGAGATCAAGTCACCGGATTGAGATCAAGTCGGATTGAGATCAAGTCACTGTATTTAGATGAAATTACCGGATTGGGATGAAGTCACCGTATATTTTCATACTTACCGGATTAAATTACTCACCGGTTTGAATACTTGTAAAACTTATTTCGGAGGTTTTGGGACCACAATATTGTTGTAACTGTTTTGATTTCTCTTCACGTGCGATTATTCTCCTCTTAGCTTGCTCCCCTTGCTCCCCACTCCAAGAAGTATGTATATATATTGTACGTTGCTAATTGAATGAATTGTGAAAAACCACTGGTTCATCATCTTGATTCTTCATTCATATTATCTTCAATTTTAACTTGGTATCAGAGCTACAAAGGCTAACACCGAATCAAATGATAATACCCAATCAGCTCAACCCACTACAAGTACTCTAATGCCTTCAATGGTGGGAGGTAATCAACATGTATCACTTGGGATTAATCTCTCTCAAGTTGCTCAGGTGAAGTTGGACAGAAACAACTTTCTTCTCTGGAAAAACATGGTTATGCCAATCGTTAGAGGGCACAACCTTGAAGGTTTTATTACCAAAGCAAAAACCTGTCCAGCTGAGTTTCTAGCTACTCAAACCACTGGTTCCACTGGCACTACTGTGGAAATGATTCCTAACACAAATTATATGAAGTGGATGTCTACTGACCAGCTACTGATGGGTTGGTTATACTCCTCAATGACGCCAGAAATTGCCATGAGAATAATGGGGTCATCAAGCTCCTGTGAACTCTGGAATGTAGTCCAGCAAAGCTTCGGAGTCATGAACAAATCAAGGATAACCTTCCTTATCAGTGAACTTCAAAGAACCAGGAAAGGTTCCATGACAGTTGATCAATATCTCAACACCATGAAACAGCTAGTAGACAACCTCAAAATTGCTGAAAAATAGTTCCTCATGTTGATCTTGTTACCCAAGTACTGGCTGGCTTAGATGAGGACTACACTCCTATTGTAGTTCAAATTAACAATAGAGAATCCATCTCTTGGTATGAACTGCAATCAATGCTTATGACCTATGAAAGTAGAATTGAAATGAAAAATAGTCTTACCTCAATAAACTTGAACCAATCATCAGCCAACTTTGTGCACAGATCAAGTGCAAATAAAGGTGGAAGGTTCAGTTACAGTGGAAAAAGCTATAACAATAGAGGTGGTAGAAACACGGGAAGATGAGCAAGACCAACTAGCAGCAAGGGACCTTATCAAATTTGTGGAATGAGCAACCATCTAGTTGATAAATGTTTCCATCGCTACGATGATAGATACATGGGTTCTAAACCTGAGATGAACTATTAGGATAACTCATTAGGACCATCAGCCTTTATTGCCTTACCTAACACTACTGTAGACCCTGCTTGGTTTGCAGACTCTGGAGCAAGTCATCATGTAACTGGTGAGAAAGGAAATTTGTTGGAGTTACGTGAGTTTGGTGGTAAGGAGAGTCTCACTGTTGGAAATGGTAATAGTCTTCATATTTCCCACATTGGCACAAATCACTCCAGCACACTAAATAACAAGTCACTAGTTCTAAAAAAATGTTCTGTTTGTACCTGAAATCAAGAAAAACTTGATAAGTGTCTCACAATTCACGTCTGATAATGATGTTTACATGGAGTTTCACTCTAGTTTTTGTGCTGTTAAGGACAAAATGTTGAAGAAGGTGCTGCTGGAAGGGAAGTTTAAGGATAGACTATAATAGTTTCAACCCCCAAGTCAAGTTATAGAGTCCTACTGTCAAAAGTCTTATATCCAAAATAAACTAAACTCCTCTATTTTTGTTCCAACTCTAGAGTATATGAGGCAAGCACCAAAAATGAGTCTCAATTAAAACTATGGCATATAAGACTTGGACATCCATCAAGTTCTGTAATGTCACAAGTTCTTAACTCATGTAATGAAAAGTTCAGTTCCAATGAAATCAATCATTTCTGTGATGCATGTCAGATTGGGAAATCCCATTCCTTGCCCTTCAAACTTTTAAACTCTAGAGCCTCAGCTCCACTTGAACTCATTCACATAGATGTGTGGAGGCCTGCACCCATTCAATCTACTTCAGGTTTTAGGTATTACATAATCTTCATTGATGATCATACGAGATATACCTGGATCTATCCTATGAAAAGCAAATCTGAAACCTTAACTCAATTCACTCAGTTTAAAAATCTAGTTGAAAACAAGTTTGAAAGGAAAATAAAGACACTTCAGTCTGATTGGGGAGGTGAGTTTAGAGCATTCACTAACTTAGCCCTCCAATTTGGCATTGAAATGAAAATTTCCTACCCTCATACCTCAGCTTAAAATGGTAGAGCTAAAAGAAAACATAGGCATATCACAGAGACTGGCCTAAGTCTTCTAGCTCATTCTGGCTTATCTCTACACTATTGGTGGGAAGCCTTTCATGCAGCCACATACCTTATTAACAGACTACCTACACCAATTCTCAATAAAAGATCACCTTTTGAAACTCTACATCACCATCAAATTGACTACAAGTCCCTTAAAGCCTTTGAATGTGCATGTTTTCCCTGCCTTAGGCCTTATCAAGATAATAAGTTTAGTTTTCGTTCCACCAAGTGTGTATTCATTGGTTTCACTAACTCACATAAAGGTCACAAGTGTCTCAGTCCTACTGGTAAGATCTATATATTAAGACATGTTGTTTTCAATGAAAATGAGTTTCCCTTCAAATCTGGTTTCCTTGATAGAAAGAGTAACTTGCAAACTAAAGACACCATTATTCAGTATCTACATTTCAACACCTTCCAAACCCTTGATCCAACACATTCAGCTGATATAATTCCTCTTGATGTTTCTCCAACAGACATGCCTTTTAGACCTCAACAGCCTGAAATGTCTGAGAATGAGATTCAAGGAGTAAATGAAAATGAAATGCAAGAAGACAATGGAAGTGGAATGATAAGAGAAGGTTATACTAAAATTGAAACTCAAGAAGGAATAGCAGGTGCTAGTGAAGAGCAAATTGCTGAAACAAATAGTGAGCAAAATCATAATGCAGCAGAGTTGAACAGGGAGAACATTGAACATCCTATGGTTACCAGAAGCAAAGGTGGTATTTTCAAACCAAAAGTCAACTTAACTCACTGCCAAGAATACAGAACAAGGTACAATGATTTTGAACCTAATGATGTGCATGAAGCTTTAGCAAGTGAGGACTCGAGAAATGTAATGACAGATGAATATAGAGCTCTCTTAAAGAACAAAACCTGGAAGCTTGTACCACCATCGCTCAGTCACAAAGTTGTAGGAAACAATTGGGTTTTTAGAGTCAAACGAGACATTGAAGGAAATGTGATAAAATACAAAGCATGATTGGTTGCAGAGGGTTTCCTTTAGACTTCAGGCATTGACTATCGTGAAACATTCAGTCCTGTAATTAAAGCTTCTACCTTAAGAATTATCCTCACACTTGCAGTGTCAAGAGGTTGAAGCATCAGTCAGGTAGATATTAACAATGCATTTTTGAATGACAAGCTGAATGAAGAGGTGTACATGAGTCAACCTGAAGGTTTTGTAAATGAAGATAATCCTGATTTTGTATGCAAACTTGAAAAGACTCTCTATGGATTGAAGCAAGCACCTAGGGCATGGTATGACAAGCTCAAGAAAACACATCTAGAATGGAAAATCATAAAGCCTAAGGCAGATTGTTCCTTATTCTTCCACATGAATAAAAGGCAGGTAATTTTTTTCTAGTATATGCTGATGATATAGTGATAATCAATAATGATCATAAAATATTGGAAAGCTTCATTGACAATCTGAACAAGCTATTTGCACTAAAATATTTGGGTGAGATACATCAATTTCTCGGTATTGAAGTTAGAAGGGATGAGTCAGGAATGTATCTCACCAAAACTAAGTACATAAAGGACTTGTTAAAAAGGTTCAATCTTGAGCATCTTAAGCCTTATGCAACTCCAATGTCCGTTGGCAAAATCATATCTAAAGATGAAGGAGAGAAAATGACTAATCTATCTTTGTACAGATGTGCAATAGGAGGCTTACAATACTTGGCTCATACAAGGCCTAACATAGCATTCTCTGTTAACAAACTTAGCCATTTTCTGCAAAATCCTTCAGACATACACTGGAAAGCTGTCAAAAGAGTTTTCAGATACTTGAGAGGAACAATTGAACAAAGATTATGGATCCAAAGAAGTGAAACGATAAGCATAATAGGTTATGCTGATGTTGATTGGGCTTCTGATGACAGGAGATCCCTGGCTGGTTATTGCATTTACTTGGGAGATACCTTGGTTGCTTGGTCCTCTAAGAAGCAACAAGTTGTAGCAATGTCTAGCATTGAATCTGAATATAGAGCTTTGGCTCAAGCTGCTGTAGAAATAAGTTGGATTGAATCTCTACTTAAGGAGATTAATTTGTGTCCTGCTTCATTACCAACCTTGTGGTATGACAACCTCAATGCAAGTGCATTGGCTTCTAATCATGTCTATCATGCTTGAACCAAACGCATTGAGTTGTATGTTCATTTTGTCTGGGACAAGGTTCTTAAATGGAATCTAATGATTCAATATATCCCTTCATCAGATTAGATAGCTGATCTATTGACTAAGCCTCCAGCTCAAACCAGGTTTTTGACTCTCAAAGACAAGCTTGGAGTAAAGGACTAAACTCCAGCTTGAAAGGGGGTGTTGAAATGTATATGTAATTGAAGTTATCGTATGTAGATGAAGTTATTGGATTGGGATGAAGTCACCTTATATTCTCATACTTACCGGATTAAACGGTTTGAGCACTTGTAAAATTGATTTCAGATGTTTTGGGACCACAAAATTGTTGTAACTGTCTTGATTTCTTTTCACGTGTAATTGTTTCGACTAGAGCTTATTCAGTATCTTGGTGGTTTGGCCTTAACAAGACAGATTCAATGCAGTTCTTGCAGTGGTCGAGCAGCTTTAATGGAAGATTTGTTGAAATTAGTTAGGTATAAAACCATGGAAAAGTGACTTGGTCGGATAGTCAAATTATAGAAATAAATAGACAAACTTGTTCTACTTGTCAAGCAGATCGTTGTGATATATTTGGAATCAAATCCAATTTCGAATGAATGAGAAATTGCGATATAAAGTTGGAAAGAAAAGAAAGGAAAAATTGGCTGAAAATTATCTAATTCCGCCGCTTGCCTAGCGCTCGAGTGGTGACGTGCTCTCTATTTCTGACGTTTGAGCGATGCACATGAGCGACAGCAAAAAGTGCAACCCTTAGCTGAGGTTGCCAAGTTTTGAAGCGTGTCTCTTCACTCAAAATCTCTCATCCTCTATAAATAAGACCATTGGGACATCCATTAATTTATCCCAATCATGCAATTACAACACAACATAAATATTCATATTTCCTTAACTGAAATTCTGTATAAAAAATCTATTTTTTTTCATTTCATTCAAAAGGAGTAAAAAGGCCATATTTTTGGTTCGCTACTCTTGTGTTTTGGAGTGCTATAAAGACAACAAGTTAGTCGTTGTATCTTGAAAATTGATTTTCATCATCTGTAAGCACAGTTGCAGGGCAAAATTGATTTAAGGACAAAGAGTTCAACTCTTACTTCGACTTTGCATCCATTTCTCTTGGTGTTACTTTGTCTTATTCATTGACGTTTTTCTTTGGTGTTTTATAGCTCATTTATTTGCTATTACTGTGTCCAATTTTGGTAAGGTTGGTAAGTTCAATTTTGGTTTTAAAGTCGTCGCTTAAATCCATTTTTATTGTCAATAATCTTAATTCGATTTTGGAGTAATAACATTATATTTGATTTCTATTTGGTTAAACTAACTTCGTTTCGGTTTAACTTCTTTTATTCCTTCTTGGATCTTGATTTTGTTGTTTTATCTTCTGTTTTGTGTAAACAAAAATGAATAGGGTTAACAATACCTATATTTTTTCAAATGATACATTGAATATGGGAACTACGGAAGGAGTTGTACCCAACTTGGTTCCTACCGTTGTGATTCCTCCAATTGCAGTTGCCCCTCCTACCGTGCACACAAATTCCGTTCCACATGGAGAGAAATCAGAGAAGTTCAGTGGGGTTGACTTCAACAGATGGCAACATAAAATGTTGTTTTATCTTACAACTCTAAATTTGACAAAATTCGTGGAAGAAGGGAAAAATAAAGGGGCATCATTGATAGCATTGGATGCTTGGAAATATTTAGACTTTTTTATGCAAGAATTACATACTGAATGGGTTGAACAACATATTGTATAATGTGTATAGTTCCATGAAGTCTACAAAAGAACTATGAGAATCTTGGGAGAATAAATACAAGATCGAAAACACCGGAACTAAGAAGGTTATCGTGGGAAAATTATTGGACTGCAAAATGGTAGATTCAAAGACGGCCATCGGTCAAGTACAAGAATTACAAGTAATTCTCCATGACATTCACGTAGAAAACATGTCTCTAAGTGAATCATTTCAAGTGACTACAATTATAGAGAAACTTCCACCCATGTGGAAGGACTTTAAAAAAAATCTCAAGCTTATGCTCAAAAAGATGAATATTGAAGAACTCATTGCCCGGTTGAGAATTGAATAAGATACCACAAGTAAAGTTAATGAAGTGGAATTAAATAACAAAAATAAGAAAATGAAGAATTATGTCGAACCCTCAAGAAGAATGCTAAGAAGTTTAAGGGCAATTGCTATAGTTGTTGAAAGGCAAGACACCGCTTTATTGATTGTCACAAACCTAAGAAGTAAACCCAAACGAATATCACCGAATATGATGTAATATGTGATGGTATATCAGATATAAATTTGTTGACCGTTATTTCAGAATGCAACAATGTTGAAAATCCCATGGAATATGGGTGCCACCTGTCATATTTGTGCCGACAAAGACATATTCTCATCCTACACACCAACCGATGATGAGAAGCTATTCACAGTAAACTCTTCAAGTTCAAAATTGAAAGGACAAGCCAATGTAATTTTGAAGATGATATCGGTCAAGGAATTTAGCCTGAACAATGTTATTCATGTGCCGGATATTCGCAAAAATTTAGTGTGTTCTTTGTTAAGCAAGAATAGTTTTAAATTGGTTTTTATATTTGATAAATTTATACTCACCAAGAATAACATGAATATAAGCAAATATTATGTAAAATATGGACTATTCAAAATGAATTTTCTTACCATTATACCGAACAACTCAAGGAATAAAATATCTTCTTCTGCTTATATTCTTGATTCATCTAATGTATGGCAAAATTAATGAATTTAAGTTTACTACCAAGTATGCATTTTAATACAAATGGAAAATACGAAATTTGTATAGATGCTAATTTACCCAAAGTGACGTTTCATTCGGTTGAACGAAACACACTACCATTGAAACTTATTCACACAGACATATGTGATTTAAAGTTTGTCCAAACAAAATGTGGTAAAAAGTATGTCGCCACGTTCATAGATGATTGTACAAGATACTGTTATGTATATTTGTTGAAAAACAAAGATGAAGCTTTGGAAGTGTTTAAACACTATAAAACTGAAGTTGAAATCAACTTGGTAAATGAAGACAGTTCGTAGTTATCAAGGTGGATAATATGTCGCACCGTTTGAAGAATTTTGTTCAAAATTTGAAATTATTCATCAAAGAATAGCACCATACTCACCTAAATCCAACGATATTGCTGAATGCAAAAATCGAATACCTGAGAAAATGATGAATGTAATGTTGATTAATTCAGGCTTACCTCAAAACTTGTAGGGGAAAGCTATACTTTTGGCAAATCATATCCTTAATAAAATACCACACAAAAGTAAGGTTGAATCCCCTTATAAATTATGGAAAGGTTAGAAACTTTCCTACAAATATCTTAAAGTATGGGGGTGTGTAACAAATTTACAAACACATAAACTTAAACAAGTAAAGATTGGACTTAAAACAATAGATTATGTTTTTATCGGGTATGCAAACAATAGTAGTGCATAAATCTGAAATACTTGATATACATGTGAGTACTATCATTGAATCATGAAATGTTGCTTTCTTTAAAAATATATTTATTTGTAAAGAGAAATAAGTAAGCTCACACAAACGACTTATGATACTGCAAATGAAAACTATCAAGAAGAATCATCAAGTAGATAAAAAACCAAGTCGTTAGATGAGTATGGTGTTGGTATAATTATTTTGATTTACACAAACGACTGAATGGTTAAGACATCGTGTTCACCAATTAGTTTAGTAAATTCAATTGTATTCAACTAAAAAAAAGTTCAAAACCACAAGCCACATATCCTAATACTGTAACTTGTCGTATGTATTCCTTTGCTAAAGTCCGTGTATCATTTGCATAGTGTATTGCATATTGTGGAATTTATATTCATGTGGAGGATTGTTGGAATTAGTTAAGTAAAAAATCATGGAAAAATGACTTGTCTCAACTTCGGCCAAATATTCGGACTTGATCCGATAGTCAAATTATGAAAATAAATAGACTAACTTGTTCTTCTCGTCGAGTAGATCGTTTGATATATTTGAAATGTCAAATTCAATTCCAAATGAATGAGAAATTGCAGTTCAAATTTGGAAAAGAAATAGAAGAAAAGTGGTTGCTCGCCTAGCGCTCTAGCGGTGAGGTTGTCGCTCTCAAGTGACACACAAGCGACAGCAAACGCTGCGACTCTTGGAAAAAGTTACTGAGTTTTGAGGCCTGTTTCTTCACTCAAACCATTTCCCTCATCTATAAATAAGACCCTTGGGATGTCCATTGCTTCATCCCATTCATATGCAATCATAACATAACATAAAAATTCATATTTCCTAAGTCGAAATTCTACATAAAAAATCTATTTTTTTTTTCATTTCATTCAAAAGGAGTACAAAAGCCATATTTTTGGTTCGTTACACTTGTGTTTTGGAGTGCTACAAACTCGAAAGTTAGAAGTTGTATCTTGAGAGTTGATTTTCATCATCCATAGACATTGTTACGGGACAAAATTGATTTAAGGACAAAGAGTTCAACTCTTGCCTCCACTTTGCATCCACTTCTCTTGGTGTTACTTTGTCCTATTCATTGGCGTTTTTCTTTGGTATTTTATTACTCATTTCTTTGCTGTTACTCTGTCCAATTTTGGTAAGATTGGTAAGTTCAATTTTGGTTTTAAAGTCAATCGTTCAAATCCATTTTTATTGTCAACAAGATTTGGGTTGGTCAGCTATCAGCTTTGAGGGGATTGAATTCAGGCCCAGTTTCTGCTTGAAGTTCATGCTCATTGTTTGAAGTCGTGGATAATGCTCACATTCAAAATTTGTATTCCGTCCTTGCAGGGCTGCATAATCATTTGCAGCTTTCAAGTGGTTCCTTGCAGTAGAGTGCATAGTTTGCCCAGTTCCTTGGAGCATATCTTTGCTGATATTCGATTCCAGCTTGAAGTTCTACCTGGTTTGGTTGAATTTCTTGGGTGCTTGCACGATTTTGATCTGCCTTTGAATTTATTCAAACCGCCCTGCAGTAAGTGAGCATTGCTCACTGTTTTTGCAGGATTAAGCTACCTATTTTACCAAAAATTTCAACAATTTTGTACCTGGTCTGGCCTAAATTCAAAAACTCTCAAAATGTTTTTTGAATTTTAGCCTGTTGTTTGCCTGTCCATCTCTGACCCCAGCTCCACGCTCAAAGCTGAAAATAGGAAAGAAGTAATGCACGTGGTTGAAGGTCCAATTACCGTCCATGCTGGGTGATTAAGTCCAAGCTGGTGGTGCCATATCTAGTGCTGGATACTTTAACCTCAGGGACTTCGCTCTTGTGCATAAAATGTGAACTGCTTATGCGTATTTACAAGGCAAGAAAATTGAAGACTCCTCTTCACACAAAGCTGCCCAACGTCTCCTGCTGGAAAAGCAATTTTTGAAGGCACCAACATGTAGGGAACCTTATTGATTAGCCCATAGGATTAATTAGATCAGAGGCACCGACTCGAAGGTAGCCTTAGTGATTAGATGAAGTTAATGTTTGATTGATTTTCAATCTCTTGTTATCAGTCATTAGACCGATTGTATAGTTAATTATGCAAGTCCAGGGATGCCCGGAGCAGTAGTACTCAAAATAAAAATAAAAATAATTTTAATAATTTAAAAAGTAGACATTGAATTCTGTAACTTTCTGCAATCATTATAAAATAAGAATAGAATGTATTTGGCTTGAATTTGAAGACTAAATTCAATTCTCTATTCGGTATCAAAGTCGGGTATGGACCATTTGTTTGATTAGCGCGTTGAACGGTGGGAAAATATTGTAAAATTCATGTCTAGTTGCCAAAAAGAGCTTTGGTGCAAGATGAACGAGTATTTTTGAGAGATTAGATGCAAATTTATCAAGCGGTCAAGACATCAAACGGAAGTCCTTGGATCTCAATTTCTCGTACTGACATAGCAAACAAGAAACATTAAGCAAAGATATTGTCGGGGTGAGCAAAATATGTATTGTCTTGATAAAGCGAACAAAAATTTGGAGGCAGAATTCTGATAGTGATGAATAGCAAGGAAAGTTTCGCATATTGATCCTATTCTTGTAGCTGGAGGATCCTTTTCGTCGAGTGCATGGTGTGTGTGGGTTGAGAAGACGTTCGATCCTCTCCTGTAATAAATACTGACGTTTCCTGAGGTTAGATGTGTTGTAGAGGGGGGTGTCCGCGAGCTACCGGGCTGAGAGCTTGACCATATTTGATTATGCCCCACCTAGCCGTAGCTCATCCTGTATCGATTATGGATTCACAGTGATTGAGCAAATGTACCATAACAATTCACGGTAATGGTCAAATTGCATTCAAGAAAGTATGATGTACTCTTCTTGGCTGCAAAATCCTCTAATCTCAAGTCATTTATATTTTCCCATCGATCAATTTATACCATGTAAGCCGCAAGCACAAGTTAATATTAGAAGTTGAGAGAACAAATCCATCCTGCTTCAAGATTATACGAATAACTCAAAACCAGCCTGAAATTACTTATCAAGTATAACATGCGAACCCAGAACTATAATGAACATTGTCAATGGATCATACAGTACTATGAACAAAGAGAAAACTATCATTTCTTTCCTGTGATGGGATGTAGGAAAAACCTGGATCAAGTATTTTTTTAAAACTTCTATTGGTTTTGAGAGGTCAGGTAAAATTTTCTCTGTACAAAGCTGTGTATATCTCCGTCTCTAGATCATGCTGCACGCAGATGAAATAGTCTCCACACGGATGAGCAAACTTCTGCTTTATTTCCTGCCATTCACATTGAGCCGTCAATCGAGACTTGATTATGTGGAGACTTCAGTAATTGACGTGCCGATGCAGCTGAAAGGCCTTGAAGCATTTTGATGACTTCGAATGTATCATCCAGATAATACTTTGCCATACT
>CAIGRL010060852.1:0-18322 GCA_903798325.1 Fraxinus xanthoxyloides | reverse complement strand
TTCAATAAAAGGGAGATTAAAAAAGCTAAACCACCATCTTTTTCTTTCCTCTCATCCTCTATTAAATTCTAACGTATCAGAAACTTGAGCGATGAGTTTGCAAAACTAAAAAAAATAAAAAATAAAAAATGAAAAAAAAAACCTGTTAAGCAAGAAATTTGTTAAAAGTATCGTTAAATCTCTATTGGCCTACACAGTAAACTAATGTCAAGAGGTGCTACAAAAGAAATTACTTCTGGCATGTAGGAAGGAATGTCATATTTTTGATGGAATTATTATTGGTGACCAAGTTGAATAAATTGAAACTTCAGTGATGAGCTTGTAAAAATAGTTGAGCGACTAGAATAAAATTTTGCGAAAAATTAGGTGGCTTCCACACCCTAAGATTTATAACTCTCACATTATGACCATTCCTAAATTTTTGTAGCATAAATCTATAATATATACTAAATATCATATTAGGCTAGAATTATTTTTGGACGATTTTAATCCTACTAAAATTCAATTATTTCAATAATATCTTATTTTTCGTTTTTCAATATTTAATAAATACTACAAAATCCTTGTCATTTATGAATTTCTTACTATTAATTTTTAATTAAGTAACGTTCACATTAATCTAGACTCAATGAATCTTGATTTGAAGTGTTATTAATTCTCAATTAATTAACATTCACGTTAGTGTATACTCAATGAAATTACAACACACTAGGTATTTAAAGATGACAATTCAAAAATCAGATGTTAAGTTTATTTAAGCATAATTCAGTGATAATTAAATTATTTATTAAAAATAGAATTATATTATATTACACCCATCTTTGAGATATGTTTCTATCCCATTTTCTTTCTCCCCATCTCTCCATTGCCGACCTACCGATTCTGATGCCAATAACCTAATTTGCCATTCCCCAATTCCATCATTGTGAGTTGCCACTGGTGGGAGTGGCCATCGGTTGAGAGAAGAAAAAGATCTGAGCGGGGCATTCGTGACTGTTTTTGATGATGCCGTTTCTTGAAGACTGTCGTCTAGGTGAGGCGAGATGGATGATTGGTGAATGCGACCTTTTGCGACTCAATTGTATGCTCGATCAAATCTGAGCTGATGCTGCGACGCTACTGTTCCCTGCAATGATGCATGATCTCGAGACGTGGTGCTGGCTATTGTTTTGGTGTTGATAGAGGTGATGTCGTGGTTGTTGGTTGTTGATGGAGGTGATGCTGTGGCTGTAAAATATAAGGCCATTTGGTGGTGGGACCGTGGTTGTGGTGGTGAGAGTGTCATGGTTGTTGGTGGTTTGTAGATTGTGGTGTCAGTGCTAAGGCTAGTGCAGTTGTGTTGACTCACAATTTTTCCATAGGTAACAGTTCACCATGCTCACGTCACAAATCAATGTCTATAGTTTAAAATTGGTTTGCAAATCAATGTTCGCAGGTCATAATCAATTAAAATTGATCACAAATCAATGTCCATAGGTCGTCCGTCAATTAAAATTGGTCACAGTTCAATGTCCACATTTCACAAATCAATTAAATTTGGTCGCAGATCACTCTTCATAGGTCATAAATTAATGTCCATAGGTTATAGATCAATATTAACTAGTCACATATCAACTTCCATAGGACATAGATCAATATAATTGACCACAGATCAATGTCCATAGGATCACATGTAACATGTACTAAGTTATATGTCAAAGTGCATATGTCACATATCACAAATTCAAGAGATTAGGTCACTTGCCATCGATTTCTCCAATCTCAGTTATCCAAACTGGTCACAAATTCAATTAACAAGATTTTGGTAGTGAGAATTGAAGTTATTTCATTGGCGATGCTTAGTCAATGTTCTCCAACAATCGCTATGTTTCTCCCTCTATCCTCGATCATATCATCCCCTCCCCCTTCGAAATGATTCGACCCTATTATTTGCAAATTCTATAATTGGTAAACACTCCTCCTAACTCTTCAAATTCTTATTAACTATTGTACGTAACAATTGTATCTTAGTCCTATTAACTGCCCCAGTTTGTCAATCAATTTGCGAGTGACAAGTAGTAGAAAACAATAGTTTAGTTCCTAACTTTATTTCAAAAAATCCTTCAAAAGTGACTAAGGAATTTAACATTCATATCCGATACAATGCTCCTAGAAATCCCATATAAGTGCACTAATTCTTTAAAGAATAAATCTGCAATATTGGTGGCATCATCAGTTTTATGACATGGAATAAAATATGTCTTCTTAGTAAATCTATCTACCACCACAAATATAGAATCTCTTCCTTTCTTAGTCATAGGTAAACTCAACACAAAATTCATAGACACATCAACCAAAGGTTCACTAGGAACAAGTAATGGCGAATATAAATCCTGAGGTAAAACCTTAGAATTCGCCTTTTTACAAGTGATGCATCTACTATAAACCTGATCAACATCTACTTCCATGTTAGGCCAATAAAAATGTTCACTAGCAATTCTAAGGTTTTCTTAACCCCAAAATGACCTAACCTCCACTATGTGCCTCACGTGCTAATAATTCTCTGATTGAACATTTAGGAACACATAACTTGTTTTCCCAAAATAGATACCCATCATGCCTAAAAATTCTATCTATAGCATCCTTATTGCATAATTTGTATATATTAGAAAAATCTGGATCATTAGCATACATATCCTTAACATATTCAAATCCAAGCAATTGGCATCTAAAGAAGTTAAAAGCACGTACGTTCTTGATAAAGCATTTGTTACCATATTTTCTTTACCTGGTTTATACCGAATAACATAAAGAAATGTCTCGATGAACTCCATCCACCTTGCATGTCTCTTATTTAGCTTGCGTTGACCCCTTAAATGCTTCAATGACTCATGGTTGGTCACTAATTCCTTTGGCCATAGGTAGTGTTGCCATGTCTCCAACCTCGAACAAGTGTACATAACTCATTGTCATATAATTGAAAGCTGCTCCACTTACACTAAAGTAAGCAATTGGCCTTCATTTTTGCATTAAAACAGCTCCAAGACCAATTCTTGAGGCATCACATTCAAGCTCAACAGTATTGTTAAAGTTAGGTGATGATAAAATTGGTGTGGTATACAACCTATCTTTAATAGTATTAAAAGTATGTTCTTGTTCAACACTCCAATGAAATCCTACACTATTTTGTATAATCTCCGTGAGTGGTGTGACAAGTGTGCTAAAGTCTTTGAAAAAATGCCTATAAAAGCTAGTTAATCCCTGAAAGCTTTTTACCTTGGTTATGCTTTTAGGTGTTGGCCACTCCTTGATGGTCTTGATTTTCTCCTCATCCACTTCTATACCTTTAGCACTAACGACATAACTAAGAAAAACAACATTTTCCATGTAAAATGTGGACTTTTTAAATTTAGTATAAAGTTGTTCTTACCTTAAGACCACAAGTACACATCATAAATGACATATATGTTCATTTAGATCCTTACTACACACCAAGATGTTATCGAAGTAAACTACTACGAATTTACCAATGAATGCACGTAAAACATGATTAATTAATCTCATAAATTGCTAGGTGTATTAGTAGTCCGAATGACATGACTAACCACTTATACAATCCATATTTACTTTTAAAAAGCGGTTTTTCTTTCATCTCATTATTTCATCCTAATCTGATGATAACCACTTTTAAGATCAATTTTACTAAATATGCATGATCCATGTAATTCATCTAACATATCATCTAACTTAGTAATAGGATAACAATACTTTACTGTTATATTATTGATGGCTCTACAGTCGACACACATCCTCCAGATTCTATCTTTCTTTGGCACAAGTAGTACTAGCATGGCACATGGACTCATACCCTTCCTCACATACCATTTTCTCATCAAATCTTCCACTTATCTTTAAAGTTCCTTAATCCTCTCGGGATTACTCTGATAAGCCGGCCTGTTTAGAATGATAGTTCCAGGTATGAAATCAATTTGATATTCAATGCCTCAAAAAGAGTGGTAGCTCACTAGGCATGTCCTTCGGGAATGCGTTTTTGAATTCTTGCAACAAAGAAGTAGCCAAACTAGGGAGGGGTGTATTAGATTCCTCAAGATTGAAGAATGACTCCTTATAAACCAACAAGACCATATGTTGGTTCTCAACTACTGTCCTATTCAACTCACTCTCTTTTGTAAAGAAATTCATTTTCGACTTTTCCCTCCTCACTCAAGAATCTTTTTTTTCTCTCTTATGACTCTACTCTTTTTTCACTTTTTAGCTACCTCACTATTTTCTCTCTTATTCTCTCAACCTTTTTTCTTCTTCACATTTCAACTTGATTTGATTTTTATACACTTGTTGTGGTGTCGTGCAAGAGTAGTAGATTTCAAATCCTTAGTAAAGCTGTACCTTTTTTTATACCCGTCATGAATCATCTTCCTATTATATTGCCATGACCTCCCCAACAAAATATGCCCGACAGACATATGAATTACATCACACATCACTTCGTTATGATACTTCCCAATTAAGAAACTCACCAACACTCTTATATTCACCTTAAACTCTCCACATTCATTCAACCATTGCAATTTGTAAGGCTTATAAAGTTTTAGCATAGTTAATTCCAATTTTTCAACAAGTGTTGTTTTAGCCACATTGGTATAACTATCTCCATCAATAATCATATTACATACTTTGTTGTTGACATGGCATCTTATATGAAACATGTTATCCCTTTGTTGCTCCAAGTTATCCACTTTGATTTGAGCATTAAGAGCTCATCGTATGACCAATAGATCTCCCATCTCATACTCCACTTCATCACCATTGCTAGCATCTTTGAATTATGACATGTCATCATATTCATCCTCACTATCATTCACCACTACTCCATTGTCACGCAAGATCATCGCCTTTTTGTTTAGACATTGAGAAGTAATGCGTCCTAACCTAAAGCACTTGATATCCCAATTCCTAAATGGTTGGAAATCCACCTTAGGTGTAGTTTTGCTAGAAACTTCCTCTTTTTCCTTCGGTAGCTCACTCCTTCCTACCTTTTGAAACAGCCACATCACCTTTATTATTATCCCACTTCGGTTATAAGAGGAATTAGAACCCGATGTATATCTAGTTGTCTCCTTCATCTTCAATTGCCTTTCCACCTTCATATGTAACATGTCTTCAAACTCCACATAATATTGCAACTCTATCACATTAGCTATATCACTATCCAAACCATGCAAAAATTCCTCCTCAACATTTGATCTAATCATTGCAATCTTCATCTCTTTGTGATAATCCTCCCATTCCTAGAACTTTGGTAGATGCTTTTCAATTTTTGATGAAACTCCCGATAATAATTAGGCACGAACCTCTTCCTCATGATAGTCTTCAATTATTTCCATGTATTTATAGGCCTCTCATGGTTCCTCCTCCTAGAAGTTACTACTTGATCCCATCAAATAATAGTATAATTTGTAAATTCAAGTATCACAATCTTTACTTTCTCTTCTTCCGAGTAGTTGCAGCGATCAAATATCAACTCTACTCTCTTTTCACACTCTAAGTATGCTTCCTGATCACTCATTCCTATGAATGAAGGGCTTATCATCTTGATATTGCCTATACTTTTATCAAAACCATCTCCAGCAAGATCTCTACCCCTCCTTTCATGCCTAACTCATCTATCCTTCATTCTTTCTAGCTCGAGTCCATCAATGCATCCTCTCTCATTCACCATCATAATCCAGTCTTTGATCTCGCCTTCCCTGCCTCCTTGCGTTAGGAATTTCTCTAAATTGTTCCATACGTAAGTTAGCAAACAATGTATCTTGCCTATCTAATCTCTTGCTCACATCTTCAAACAACATTTCCAACTATCGTATTACCTCTTTTGACATGTTGAATTGACTGTTCTTCCCGCTTGAAGTAGAACCGTCTCTGTCAGACATTCTAAATCTAGTTTAATATTTGTCTCACGTGTGTACACTCATGTATCACTCAACTTGGATTTTTTTCTCTATTAGTTTCACCATTCTACCTTTTCCACTCAATACTTTTTTACAAGTGCTTCAAACAATTAATTCGATCTTAGTCAAAATTTAATCCTTGTGGAGTCTAAACAAAAAACTAAGTAAGGAAAGTGATCTATAATGACTTAAGAAGGTAGGATTTTGAACTTGAATGAAACACTAGGAATGATTTCAAAAAAGTATTTCTTGAATTCGGATTGGACACTTTTGAATTTAGATTTTTTTACTTGAAATGAACTTGTATGCCGCTGGTAATTTTTTTTCCGATTTTTTTTTCTTTTTTTTTGTTCGGAAATTCAATTAGATACCAACAAAGAAACACAAACTGATTTGAATGCTAGATTAGCACACAAACAAGTTTTGAATTTTTCTGGTATTTTATGAATTGGAGACTCAAAAATAAAATAAAATGAATAACGCGAAGAACATGAAGAATGAAAAACAAAAGACTCAAACAAAAAAGAAAATAACTAGGATATAACTTTGATTTTCAGAGTCTTACTATGATACCAACTGATGCAAACCCAAGTGACAATTGTAGCTACGGAATCCATAACAAATTAGAACAACCCAAGAAAGATAATAATCAAGGTTTGAAAAACTCGACCCAATAAATTATTAAACCAAGAAACAAGACAACCGCTAACAATATCTTGACCTACGATCACAAAACTTTTGAACTTTACTCGAATTTGTAGAACGCCACAAGAATGTAATTCTTGATAAGTTCAAAATTAAAACAATGAAGAACGAGAAGAAAGTAATTTGCCTCGCAATAATATCTCTCAAAATTGTGTCTTTTATAATGAATAGAATGAGTCCTATTTTATAAGGAACCCATAAAACATAGCTAAAAATGGAATTAAACCAAAAAGATATAAAAAAACATATCATACAAGAGTTTTAATTAAAATAGAAGATTAAGGAGAAATTGGAAAAATTGCGACATGAAATTAACTATTCGGCCACATAGGGTAAATTTATGCGGTCGCATAGATCAATTGAAATTCCCCTTTAGAGTTCCGGTTCTCGCCCGCTGATTGAATCATGTTGATCCATCTAGTTTCTTCTGTAGAGCCCAACACAAAACTTGTTTATTTGCTTGTTTTGATCGGTGTTTTGTCCACCGTAATTTGAGTAAGTAATTTCATAGCTTCCTTGACTAGTTTCGCTCACGATCTAGTCACCGGTCCGCTTTCAACGATCAATGAATCTTTATCTGAACTTGCACTAGTATCTTGGATCATATCTATTAGACAATGGTCAAGCATTTTGTTTTTGTGTGTGGATAAAAGTTGTAGCTTTTTGCGTGACTAAGCCTACCCAATAGAGGTCCCATATAGGTGAATAACTATTGCAACAAACGTACACGAAATAATGTAGTGAGTTCTCTTCTATTAACATACATTTTTTTTTTGCGTGGTTAACATATTATTACTAATATATCAGCCTCTCGCCTAATTAGCAATTAATATTATTTTATTTTATTTATGTAAGATTATATTTTATTTTTGCTAGTTGATAAGTTTAAATTATACACTTGTATTATGCTTTGAACTTGTGCATTTGAATGCCATTTTTTTTTTGCTATTAATTTTGTGTATCACAGCGTGCATTAGGGTCAACCCGAGGTTGATAAGAAGCGAGGACATGGAGGTGAAATAGAGGGATGATGACCTGAAATGTAAATTTAGCAATCTTGTGAAAATTGGATCAGATCGATTGATTCAATCAAAAAACTCGCGAATCGGTCTAAACCCGATCTAGTTAAAGCTTAAAACTCACCTAATCTAAAATCGATAAAAAAAAAAAGGGTCAACTTCCACTAATCAAATGGGTCAATTTCTGCCAATTGGTTGGTGATTTAATTATTTCAGATATTTCAACTTACGGCTAATTGAATTGAAAGACTTGTATACTAATTTATAGATTTCTTAGTAAGAAAATTCTATGTGGGATAAGAAAAAGCAATTCCCAGTGTATTATACTATCACTTGTATAAATAATTAATTATTGTATTAAGTTAATTAATATTTTTTTCTATCTTTCACTAATTAATAAAAATTTTAAACTACCTAAATATTTTAATTAACACTATTTATACTATGTCTTGTTTACTTTTTGAAAATATATTTTTTCATCTTCACATTTTAACTCCAGATTTCGACACTTATCAACCCTTTCCTTGAGCTTTTCATTTTTTTGGATCCATGTCCTAATCTGTTTTTAAAACATTGAATTATAGGGCGGCGATAGATAGTGAAAGAAACGAGGAAGGAAAGCGGAGAAGAAGAAGAAGAAATCATACAATGGCTTAACGGAGAGCCATTGGACGGCCAGAAGTCCGTTTCTGACTCGAGTTCTACAAATCTAGGGGGAAACTTGAGAAGTTTGTGGCGTGATTTTGAGGTCTTCATAGAACACTATAACTAGGATTTTTTTTTATTACATTATTAAGGTTGACAAATTAAATATTTTTTTCAGATAAAAATTGAAAGGAAAACGTGATACAAGAGCTAGGGGCTTGAGACAATCGGAGAAGGAAGATGGACAATGTTTACACCCGACCTCCGAGGTCAATTAAATCTGACTTATTGTATGCGATGAGTATGTGCTAACGTGAGTTCAGAAAAGTAAGGTCAGCTCGGTTGTAATTTGGCTTGCACCAGAAGATTATGTAGTCTATCGAGGTTAAAGGAAACATAATGATTAAGAATCACTGACGAAATATACACTTCACCAATAAGCAAAACGCAAATGGAGAAATTTGACGTTAGTGCCCCACATAATCCTCCAATTAAATACTTTAGCTTCCTTCTCCTAAGTAATTTATTAATTGTTGGGTACCACTTTTAGGATTAACTCATAACGATCTGACAATCCGAGCTCGGGGAACCAATCAAATAACACCAACAAGTGTACTTCTTCAGCTCAGATTTGCAGTTGACAAGACATGAAGTACATGGTGCATGTATATTTTCTTTTATAAAAAGAGGAAGGAAGCCAAAGATAACATAAGGACACGGGGCTAAGAAGATTAAAAACTTTCTTATATTTTTCATATTTCAAATATTTCCTTTGATAAGGACAAGGAACTATCTTGTCATCTTTTGCAATCCTTTGGTTAGATATTAATCAATGTGTTTATCCTATAAGTTGGCTTGAAATTTATCTATTTAGTTTTCAACGTTAGCAGTTTGGCGCTAGAAGAAGGACCCCAACTCGAAAAAAAAATACATCCCTATCTCTCCATAAACCCACAGAGTAACGATATCATGGATAGATTTTTAGCATATGAAAGTCATTCTCACACTCGTCCCAAACAAATTAGCAATCCACAAAATGCTTGAATAAGACGAGGTCAAAACGAAACTACTGACCATCAAATGGTGGCAATGAGGAAAGCTATTGAGAGATTGACAAACGTTGTTAGCAGATTAGAGCATAACCAAAGTTGCAATCCACCATAGGATATCGAGGTTGAATCCCATCACTAAGAAAGAACCAAATGACTTTCCACCAGAAGGACTCTCTAGTTTTCAGGCGAAGAATCTTCCAAAAGCTGAACTGAAGAAGTCAAGAGTTTCCCTCTAACGGCAAAGTCAACTGCCAAGAGAACTAATAGTGTATTTAATAAACTGAGCTCTCAACACTCTTTAACGCCCACAACCAAGTACGACGAGCCCTGTACTAATCACCCCTTGACCAGAGCCTGAGATGAGTTCCCTGAGAAAACGTATTGCTGATCTGGAAGCTAGAAACAAAGAGAGTACGGAAGAATACCTCTCAAAGCACCATTCTCCCTTCACTGAGGATATCTTGGCAGAAATCTTGCCTAGAAAGTTGAAAATACCACAACTAACTGGGTATGAAGGGGAAGGAGATCCCCTGAGTCATTTGGACAAATATACTTCTTGGATGGAATTACAAGAAGCTGGGGATGCCATAATGTGCCACGCTTTTTCCCTAACTTTGGGACACAAGGCCGTTATGAAGATTACACCAAATATCTATGAAAAATTGGAACGATTTTGCTACAGCGTTTCTCACCTAGTTTATAGATTTGAAAGCAAAAACCACATTAAAGGAGCGGTTGGTGAGCATCAAACAAGGAAAAACTGAATCGCTCAAGAGTTACCTGAACAGATTCAACAAACAATTTGTAGAAGTAGAAAAAATTTCTGACGATGCTGCACTCATGGCAGTTCTCTCAGGGTTAAGACCAATGACAAGATTCTGGTAGTCTATTCATGAGGATGGACTTTGAACGTATCATGAATTCTTGATTTGAGCTAAGAAGTAGGAAGGCACATCCGACCAAGAGGATCTTAAGCAAAATCCACAATCCCCACAACGATCAAAAGGAAGATAAGTAGACAGACTTTGGTCATAAGAAAAGAAAGGATAGAAGGGATCAAGGCTGCTCAAAATCGTATCTCGACAAATTTCGTGAATTCCACCCATTGAATGCTACTTTGGAAGAAGTTTTCTTGCAGGCCGAGGAAAAAGAAACATTCCGTCAACCTCCACCTCATAAAAAGGAATTGACTGGGAAAAGTCAGGGGAAGTATTGCTGTTATCACAGAACAACGTGACATAACACCGATAATTGCATAAACTTGCAAGAAGAAGTGAAATCACTTATTCGGTGAGGTCACTTACATGAGTTTGTGGATAAACCCAGAGAACCAAATCCAACCGTAATCCAACAACCTAACCAGCAAGGGGTGTCCCAACAAGTTCAGCTTGGACCACAAGCTCGAGATCTACAACACTAAGCTCAGATCCGAACCTTAATTAGTGACAATCAATGCCTCGAGAGGTCACGAAGGGCCAGACATAGGTTGGCACACAATGATCGCATTTGGCAAAACCACAATGTGATATATCAAGAGCCAGAGGTTAGCACATCGCTATACATAGAGTGGTTTGGATTTTCAGAAAAAAGATGCCCATAGAGTTTTATAAGATCAAAGCGACACACTGGTCATAGCTATGACCGTCGCAGGAGTACAAGTACACCGAACCCTGGTAGACAATGGAAGCTCAGTTAACGTGCTATACTCCCGGACTTTGAAACAAATGGGGATACAAGAGCGCTACCTTCAATTGTATTCCAGAATGTTTCAAGGGTTCTCTGGAGACCTAATTGAAGCTCAAGGACAAATCGTGTTAAGTGTGGAATTAGGCGAACCCCCTTGCCAAAGAAGAATCTTAGCAGACTTCATTGTCGTAGATCTTTCGTCAAATTATAATGCCATATTGGGAAGGCCCATACTGCACGAGTTGCAAGCTGCCACCTCAATAGATCATTATTGTATTAAGTTCCCAACCCCGAGTGGATCAGATGTGATACGTGGAAGCCAGGTCGAGGCGAGGGCTTGTAATGTCGACCTACCTAGTCCTTGGGTACAAATGTTGAATAGTCAACGACACTAACAAGTAGAGGAATTGAGGTTTAAAAGACCTATGGTAGCCGATTTATCTAAAATCAGTATTACTGAAAAACAATGCAAAAAGGCCACTGACGAGCGACTCTTATTTGAAGAAGGAGAAGACAATCCTAATCCTTATCCTAGAGGTTTTAGTAGTCTTCGTGCCCATATCCGAAATCAAAATTCCCAAAGTCTTGATTGACAAGGAAGCTCTCTCAACACACTCTACACCAAAACTTTGGAATGGATTGGAATTCCTTTGAATTTTCTACAACCCTATCCGAATATGGTCTTGGGACTCAATGGTGCCCTTTCAGGAGCAAAAGGATTGATCAAGCTCCCCATTGAGGTTAGCGAATCCCCGCGCTGAACTAAGCTCAATGCATAATTTGTGGTGCTAGATTCGAAATCTCGTTATGATGCCATTATGGGACAACCCATACTATTTGACCTTAGGGCAATTGTGTCAATGTACCATTACTCTCTAAAATTTCCCACGCCTCATGGTGTAGGACAAGTTAAGGGAAATAGGGACATCACGAAAAATGTCAAGTAAAAATCGATCCAAGGAGGCAGGAAATATATTATCCTTGAGAAGTTCACATGGTGTATACAGAGGAGCCCAACCTCAACCCATTGGACCCACAATAAGGGTAAAAAGAAGAGAGCCTGTGGAAGAACTGGATACTGTGGAAGTTGGAGCAGGGTACCTACCAAGGGGACTCAGAATAGGTCATGAGCTGCAGCTACCTCTTCGAATTTAAATCATAAACTTCCTTCGGGAAAACCTTGATGTTTTGCCTCGGACCATTCGGACATAAAGGGAATCGATCCAAAGATCATTTGTCACAAATTAGGTATTGAACCCTTGATGCGACCTAAGTAGCAACTACATAGACCTCTAAACCCAGAAGGTCTGAATAAGGAAGTGCAGAAGTTGCTCCATAATGGGTTTATTCGGGAGGCAAAATATTCAAAGTGGATTGCCAACCCAGTCTTGGTTAAGAAAAGTAATGGAGATTAGATGATGTGTATCGACTTTACTGATCTGTATAAAGTCTATCCTAAAGACAAATTTTCACTACCAAGAATAGTCCAAATGGTGGATGCAACGGCAGGACTTGAGCTACTCAGTTTCATGGATACCTATTCAGAGTACAATCAAATCCATATGTTTAGACCAGATCAAGAACACACGAACTTCATCACCGAACGAGGTCTTTACTACTATAAAATGATGCCCTTTGGTCTAAAAAACGACGAACCTACTTACCAATGCTTGGTTAATTCTATGTTCTCCAAACAAATTTGTAAGACCATGGAGGTATACGTCGATGGCATGTTGGTAAAATACATGGACGCTTAGGATCATCAGCAATACCTTACCAAAATGTTTCAAATTTTGCCGAATAGCTACCCCCAGCCGCTTCATGTCAAAATCAACAGATAAATACAAACCTTTCTTTGATGCATTGAGAGAGAAAAAGATTTGAATGAACGTCTGAGTGCCAGCTGCCTTTGATCAGTTGAAATTGCATTTAGCATAACCACCAACGTTATCAAAACCAAAAGAGGGGGAGACATTGATATTATATTTGGAAGTATCTGAACAAGCAGCAAGTGCGGTATTAACCAGAGATGAGGAAAGAGTACAACATCCTTTCTATTACGTCAGCAAAGCCTTGTATAAGGCTGAACTTCGATATTCTCCATTGGAGAAATTAGCCTATGCATTAATTACAACTACTTAGAAGTTAAGACCTTATTTCTTAGAACATTCAATCGAGGTCTTAACTAATTATCCATTAAGGCAGGTTTTACAAAAATCTGACCCTTTAGGGATGATGGTTAAGTGGGCAGTAGAGCTCGATCAATTTGACATAAAGTACAAGCCGCGCACCTCCATAAAAGGTCAAGCCCTTGCTGACTTCATTGTTGAGTTCAGCTCGAACCCAAAAGAAAAATCCCATCACCATATACCTTGGAAACATTTTGTTGATGGATCCTCCACTGAAGTACGAGCATGGGCTAAAATTGTTTTGATTAGTCCAAGCCACCAATTGTTTTGGGAAGCCCTGCCATTTGATTTTAGTGCTTAAAACAATAAGGCCGAATATGAGGCACTCAAGCTAGCCTAAGGATGGAGAAAGAAATGAGGGTGGACCATTTGATAGTTTATAGCGATTCACAGCTGGTAGTTAATTAGGTCAACGTAGCTTACCAAACGAATGAAGAATAGATGAACAATTACCTCAAAATTGTCAAGTGAGAGATGAAAACTTTCGAAAATGTGCAGATTCGAGTTCCTCGAACTCAAAACAATCATGCCGACGCTTTAGCTTGGCTGGCGACTAGTGAAGGGATTGAGGAATTTGACAGCATCTCAGTAGCGAGGATCTCCCACCCAGCTATTGAGGAACTTGAGGTAGTTTTTATGACAACCGACCTGAAATCAACATGGATGGACGAGATCATTACATATCTGAAAATAGGTTCACGTCCTGAAGATCATGTTATGGCTAGAAAACTCAGAGTAAAGGCAGCCAGATACACACTGATCACCGACATCCTATATAAGGGAGAGTATTCTGTGCCCTTACTTAGGTGCTTAAGCAAGGAAGATGCACAATATGCTCTGGAAGAGGTGCATGGTGGAATATGCGAAAATCATGCCGAAGGACAGTCTTTAGTTCATAAAATTATACGGCAAGAATATTTTTGACCTACCGTAAAAAAAGATGCACTGGAGTTCGCTAGGAAATGCGATAGATGTCATTGTTTTGCCCTCAATATCAATCTTCCCCCAGGAGAGCAGAATTGTGTGATGGCACCATGACCCTTTTTAAAATAGGAGGTCGATCTGATTAGTCTTATTCCTACGGGAAAAGAAAGAACAAAGTTTGCAATTGTGGCGATCGATTATTTCACTAAATGGGTAGAGGCTGAACCTTTGGCCAGAATAACTGAGCATAAGACTACTAAATTCATATGAAAGTCTATCATATGTAGGTATGGGAAACAGTTTGACAATGTTTGTTTTGCAAACTTTTGTGAAAAATTTGGGATATAAAAGTACTTCTCTACGCTAAACCACCCTCAACTTAATTGTCAAGTTGAAGCGATAATAAGATCATCAAGCATACTCTGAAAGCTAAATTCGATGCTCTTAAGGGAAGATGGGTTGAGGAACTCCTCAATGTGTTGTGGTCTTATATAGCACTACATCTAGGAAATGCATCGGGGAAACCCCATTTTCTTTGGCTTTTGGAGTAGAAGCCGTCATCCCACTTGAGATAGGAATCCCCTCTGCTCGGACGATGACATATTGTGAAAATGAGAAAAAAAAACAAGTGTTACGAGGAGAATTAGACTTGATAGAGGAAAAATGAATGAGGCCGAAATCAGAAATGCGATATACAAACAACGCAATGCAAGGTAATACAATAAACAAGTTAAGAAACGAGAATTTGAGGTTGGCAATCTTGTATTAAGGAAAGTAGTTTTAGCAATAAGAGAACTCAATTTTGGGTCTTTGGGAAGGTCCATAGTACTACTTAGAGGAACCTACGAGTTGGAAGATATGGAAAGAAGACCTCTACCGCATCCTTGGAATGCAGAACACCTCGAAAAATATACTACTCTTGCACGACACCTCGAAAAAATGGTTATGCTTTGTATAGCATGTTGTTTATAATAAAAAATAAGTTTCTAAAGTACAGGATTGCTGGCAAAAAACTTAAGCCCTGTTGATAAGCAGGCCGAACTAAGGTTGTATGTGCTGCAATACTTAGTAGAAATATCTATAAGGAAAACTTAAGCCCTGCTCATAAGCAAGTCGAGCTAAGATTGCATGTGCTGCAACACTTAGTGAAAATCCATATAAGGAAAAACTTAAGCCCTGCTCATAAGTAGGCTGAGCTAAGGTTGCATGTGCTATAACATTTAGTGGAAATTCCTATAAGGAAAAATTTAAGCCCTGCTCATAAGCGAGCCGAGTTAAGCTCGCATGTGCTGCGATACTTATTGGAAATTTCTATAAAGAACAACTTAAGCCCTGCTCAAAAATAGGCCGAACTAAGGTCGCACAAACCGCAACACTTAGTGAAAATTTCTATAAAGAAATGTTTTTATGTCCATAAGTAGACTGAACTAAGGTTGCATGTTATGCGAAACTAAGCCCAGGAAAACATATAAATCCCAAAAAAGGTAAATTATCACTGAAAGTAAGAACACTTAAACAAAGAAAGCTAAAACTTCATTACAAGTCCAAAAAACACTACTAATATTTTTTAAAAGAAAAGCAATTAAGGACAAATGAACTACTGGACTGGGGGGTCTTGGGGAGGAATGTATTCATGAATAGCATCCTCTTTAGTAGTGGAGATTCGAACTCCAGTTGCTTTGGACATTTGCTCCAGCTCTTTCTTTTGCTCGCCTTTGATCAGTTCAAAATCTGGCCGCTCTTTGTTGACATACTTAATAATCTCTTCTAAGGCCACAACTTAGGCATCCTGAGCAAGAGTGTTGAACTCAAGAGAGGCCCTCTAATTTTCCAATGCCTCAGAACCCTTGACCTCAGCCTCTTCTACCCTCTTTATGGCCTCCACCGCCCAAGCTGTCACTTCATCAGCTCGATTTTTTTCATGGTTAGCCCGGGCAGCCTTCTCCTCCCATATTTGTAAGCTTTCACATCGTTCATAAGTTTCAATTCTGAGGTAAGGTGGGCCTTGAGCTCTTCTCCTATTTTATTCAGGCGGTCTTCATAGTCTCTTTATTTTTTAGCAAAGAACGCCTTTTCCGCTTCCGCCTTCTCGAAAAGGACATTGGCCCGATCTCCCACCTTGAGCATTTTATCAAGCTCAGCCCTTACCTAAAAAAGAGAGAGAAAGATTGTTATAAATCCCAATAATTAAAACCAAAATTCTTAAAGAATATTAAAGGTTTGAAAAGACACATTTTCTGCCACCGACATCATTTGGAAGATTGACTGATGGCTATAAAGCTGAGCTGAGATAATGCTCTCTCCAATCGGCATATCAGCTGAGATATGCTGCTCCCGGTCATTCCAGCTTCTAGACATTAAAGCTGTTGATTCCCTTAAGGCGGAAGTGTGTGTAGCAATTGATTCCCTGAGAAAATCCAAGTATATGTCAGGCCGGCGCCCTACTAGACCTTCAATATTTGGCCTTTGCATATCTGGGTACCCATCCTGAGACTTTGAAGATGAAGCAGAGGCAACCACAATAACAGCTAGAGAAATGGGTCGATGAGAACTAGAGAGAGCTGGAGGAGTATGCACAATCGGCCGTTCTACTAAGCGGCGTCTTTTCAAAGGTTGCTCCACCTCCGACTCAGAGTCAGCTTCTTCAGGTCGGTCAACAACTTCAGAAGGGGTTGCCTTCCTTTTTACCTTAGCAGCTTCAGCTGTTTCTGTCGCTTTTGCTGCTCGGAAGCTCATCATGTCTAGATTTTGACCTAAGATAAGTCAGATTGTTAATACCATGTCTGAAGGAAGAATAATATAATGATTTGAAAAGATATTAAAGGTGCTTACAAGATGAAGTAGGGGTAGAAGGTATAGAAATAGGGATTTGAGGTCAGCTGGAGCCTTAGGTCGGTGGCACTAACTGAAGTAGGCTTGCTTGAAATAAATTTGTGTCCGAAATCACAAATTTGCAGGACCTCTCTTTTTTAGGAAGATCTCGGATGGAATCCGCATGTCGTTGGATGACAAAGCTCAGATTGAAAGGTCTATAATTTGCAAGAAGAAGCAGTAAAAGTTAAGACAAGCAGCTTTAAATACAAAAATAAAGTAAAAATGCAAAAATGAATAACAACTTACAGAATGGGCGATAGAGAGTAGGGACTACGTCCTCTCTATTCTTATATTTCTCATATTTCAAATATCTTATTTCATAAGGATAGGAATTATCTTGTTATATTTTGTAATCCTTTGATTAGATATTAATCAATCTATGTTTATCCTATAAGTTGGCTTAAATTTTACCTATTTAGTTTTCAACATCAACAGACAAGTTGTTCAAACTTGGTGCAGACCGAGAAATCCGGTTATGTTTCATATTAAGCACTTCTCCTCAGTCATCTTCAATTGTACACTTTCCAAATATAATTTTTGACATTTTCTGTAACTTTTTCACTCTTTAACAACACAATATTCAAAAAATTACTTTCATACACACTTGTGTTACAATGATTATGGGTTAATTTCATAATTTGAACATTGCCTAATTTGAACCATTGATTTTGATCTTTGAATAATTGATTATGCATAATTCTTTTATTATTTAGTTGAGAGGTAAATTACCGGTTAAGACCAAATAATTAAAGACCTCACATGAGGCCTTTTTACGTGTCTTAGGCTTTGGCCTTGGGTTGTAGGTTGGGGGTTTTAGATTGGGAAGATTACATAATCAAAAAATTTGTATGTTACAAATTATTTTACGATCACAATTCAAAAACTCTATAGGTCACAATCTGTTCATCGATCAAAAAAAATTATACATCACAATTTATTCATTGGTCACAAATCTATCAATTTAATTAGTCACATATTATATTTTGGTCACAAACAGGAATTTTATATGTTACAAATTATTTTAAGGTTACAATTTAGAAATTTTATAGGTCACAATTTGTTCATTGGTCACAAATAAAAAATTCATACATTACAATTCATAAATATTGTAAGTCACAATTTAGTAGACAATCACAAATTGTTAAATTATCGATTACAAATTAAAAAGTTTTTGATCAAACATTATTTATTGGTCATAATTTATCTTTTTCATTGGTCACATATTGTTTATTGGTCATAGATTGACTAATTTAACGGTTACAATCAATCAAATAATTTGT
>CAIGRL010060828.1:0-13645 GCA_903798325.1 Fraxinus xanthoxyloides | reverse complement strand
TTTTGACTTCTCAAAAATCATGTCAAATGGATCCAAAATATTTATTGTAACGAAAAATATTCCTTATCGAGTTATTTGTATAGAGAGACGACATAGACCTACACCCACATAGGGAGATTTAGCCCCGTTTCATTTGGATTAAAATTTCAAATTAAAATCAATAATTTTAAGAGCTCGTTTGATATCGATTAAAATCCAATCAAAATTGAAAATATAGTCGTTATAACGACTAATTTTTCAATTTTAATCCGATTTTAATCTCTCTCAAACAGACTCTGATCGTATATTTCATAGAACCCACAACTTTTCATCCACGCATCTCATCAATTTTTATAAGAAATGAAGCTTCCGTTGCGGCTTATTTGTCGAGACTCGTAATTAAGTGGAACGACCCGTTTAGCGGTCGAGTCGTCCCCATTACGTCAACAGCGACCACCATGTTCAACAAGGACGGCTTTTTTATTCTCCTAAATACCCCTCACAAATTCCAAACACCCAACCATGTCCCTCTAACTAATAAATATTAAATGCTACCTACTCACAATCAAATAGGTCAAATCTTTTCAACCTGACGGTTACAACCTAAATTGGTATTTATGACCATTAATGTGAAGCATTAATTTAATTAGAAATAAAATCTTGACTTCTATTTTTTTTTCTTTTTCGATAGAAAAGTACTAACAACAAAACCTCTAAAAAAGGAAAAAAAAAATTATCGAGAAAGAATAAATGATCCAAAGTGTCGGAGCGCGCTTATTTTACATAAGAAAAGTTAAAGAGTAGAAGATACCATTGTGTAACAAAGGTATGAAATTGTAATCGATCAAATTTATGAGAAATATGTTGATTTTGCATGCATCCAATGTATTTATCTATTTTATTCGGTTGGCGTATATCAATAGGATATAACGTAAGACTTGTAGATATGAGAACATTAATGTTTGGGAAGTTATTAAATCGCTATTAGATTTAGCTGGAAACTTTAATTAAATTTAAGTTAAAGTCAATAATTAATTTTATTCCATCATTTTTTATTAAAATTTACTAAAAATATGATTTTTATCTAAATCAAAATATGCTTACTCTGAGTTGGTTAAATATATTTTTTAGTTAAATATTTCGTATGATCCATAACTAATATAACTTATCCACACGCTTCGCAAGATTTATGGCTTATAATCACTTAGCTTTTAATTTAATTGCTTCCAAACATGCACTAGAAATGTTTTGGCCTCTGTTATTTGAAATTTTAATGGTTGGTGATAAGTGTATAAAATATACTTATTTAGGGGTCTAAAATATCAATATTTGGTCATTCTTTTGACAAAATATATCCTAAATTGTTGTATTTTATATTATATAAGTAAAACTCAATAGTTGAACGAAGAATTGAAAGAAACAAAATAAAAATCAAGGAAAAATGACAAATTCCAAATTCGATGAACAAATTGCAAATATTCAATAGTTAGTTTGGACCAGTAGATGATACTTTAAAGATTAGAAGACAATTGGATGAAATTAGAATTCAAAAATGAATGAAATATTATCAAAATATTATCAAGATCAATTTTCAATCGCACAAGTTATATTCCAAATTTTTAGTAAAAAATCGAAACCCATTTTTTGCATAGTAAACGTCTAAATTGAAAACATTCTACTTCTAACAAAGTTGTAACCCTTTAAGTTATCTTTCCAACCAAAATATTGAATATTGTGCGGAGACAAAAAATGCGAGCGAATGCAACTTTTCTTATTCGATTGGAACTCTTTTGAAAATTAATTTGGACGTAATTTTCAATCAATTTCTAATCTCACAAATACCTAGCAGCAGGATACATATTAGAGACCACTCATATACATTTTATAATCCAATATTCATCAGTTATTATCATCAAATGAGAAAATTCATAGTTTTTGTAAGAGAATTGAAGGGGACTTGTAAAAAATTCAATCAAGTGAATATTCAAACTTGATTTTTTTGGTATAAAAAAAAAGGCGCAAGTGGAGATTTATTAAGAAGCTTTTGAAATGATTCAAGATTTCAAAATTCATTTTCACGTTCTCAATTTATCAAAAATTCGAGTTACGTCTTTTCACTTAAATATGATTTCTTATAATTTCGGTATGGTAGACGACTTTCATATATTTCTAGGATGAGATGAACCATTTTTATGTTATTTTTAGTTTTTAATAAATTATCTTGACTTTAATTTGATTCGATTTGTGGATGTTAATTATCATTTTTATCATTATTTTCAATTGTTTGATCATCAATTGAATTATTAGTGAATTTTATTTTTATCGGAAGAGATAATAGAGTTTAAGTACAATATAATAAACATTGTAAAGTTTTATAGAGGATAGAGATATACCTCTATGTTTTATATGATTTCAATATGTGTTCTAGCTCTTGTTAATATATTTATCATGTTTGTATCTTTTATCAAGAGATAAAAATGTTACGTGAGGGGAATAGATTTGATCGCCAACGCCCGCACCACAACCGTTTGCAACCACCACCTCACAAATGCCAACAACACTAGATCCACCACCATACCATTGCAAAAGTCCTCCTATAATACAGGTAGATCCTCTGCACCACCGCCAACAAAAATCACCCCAAAACCAACAACATCTGATTGCCTCCGCCACCGCTACATGAACTATTACCTCTAGGGCCACCATCACCGTCAATACCTCGCCATAACCGCTAGCATACCACTTTACTCCCACTGCCACTGCCACCATCACCATCACCCTAAACTACCAAAGCATGAAAACCACTACCACCCTTCCAACAATTAAAAAAAACACCACGAACGCAATCTAGGCTGCTGTAATCACGATCTGTAGAGCCTCCGATGGTGCTCTCAGTGAAGAACGACTTTACCCGAGATCTACAGAGCTTTCGACGATTTGGATTGCTGCTGGCACGATTTGCAGTCAAGAAATGGCTTCACTAGCGGCGCTCATGACGAAGGGAAAAATTGATGAAGAGTACACAGAGTCGAGAGAGGAAGATGAGGGAGAAAGAGTAAGATATAGAGAGAGAATGGAGAGACATGAATTGAGATAAATTTAGGGTTTGTGATTGATGTGTGTGGATGTGGTATGTTAATTAATTTGATTTTATAATATTATTAACAATATTTAAATTTTCAATTATATCCGATTTTTGAAAATAAAAACTTGTATCTCTTAATTATGAAGTCCTTGTAATTTCCACTAGTAAAATTAGGGCTTTGAATGAGAAGAGTTAGAAGGGAACATGGCCAAGCAACTTGCAGAGTTCGATTAGTATGGATGGAAATCTAAATTTTCAGTTTAAACCAAAGTTGACTGTTAATTTTGAGAACATATTTCATGAGATTCATAACTTTTCAACTTTTATCAAAATCTACTAAAGATTTGATTTTAAATCATACCAAACAAGGGCAAATCATTATAGATGTGAACTTTTTTATATTCTGTTGCGTTTGATTGCTAGCATGAGATTTGCATATGAAAAAATAAATTTTAGACAATTCAATTGTTTAGAACTTCTTTATATGAAAATTATTAATTAAATGTATTTGATTGATTTAGTTTTCAATTTGAAAAATATTATACTTGTCTATTTTTTATTAGTAGGTAGATGAGAGAGAGTGAATTACTTAGAAAATAAAAACTAATCATCGACTTTAAAGAAAATATTTTTCTTGTTTTTGAGATAAATATAGTCACATAAGCACACACACCAAAAATATGAATTTGGGTAAAAAATAGCATTTTTCATAAAAATCAAAGTCAATCAAAAACACTTACTCTCTCATGACTCTTTCCCTCACGCTTCTTACCAAAACCTTAACCCTTATAATTTTTTTTAAAATTTGTCTATAATTTATTTACAAATTATCACATCTACCACAAATCTTTACTTTCCTATCAAGTTTTCGACTAATTAGAACCTAAATTTGCATATTCTACTATCAAATTGTGTAAATATATAGAATGTGTCTAAAAATGATTATATTCAATTTGACTTGTATTCAATGAATTATGTTTATTTGATTAATTATTAGTATTGAATATTGATTATATATTTTCTCTTTAGATTACTTGAATTGATTGTTTGTATCAAATACATTATAATTTCTTTAAACGTAAATATACATTTTCTTGTGATGAACAAATAATAAAATGTTTGTTGAAAATCAAATGGATGAAAATGATGAGTAAAATATTCATGAAGGAATGTTTTTAAAATCTAAATCTACGTTTTTTTCGAGTAAAGCATGAATCATTCAAAAATCAAGAATAAAATATTCGACGTGTACAGAATTTGATTGTACCTTTTTAACTCAAAATGTGTGGTTCGCTACTGTTTCCAATACTAACATGAATTTCCTTAAAAAATTATTACTTAAGCAAAATAGATCACGATTATAAAATAATCTTGAATACTGTTTGTCTAAGACCCTGTCAAGTTTAAGATAGCTTTTATACACAATTAATTACATATGTCGGCCCACATGACAAATTAAATAATTTTTCAACAATCTCCCACTTGGGCCACATATGCTACCTTATAAATGTGTATAACCTTATGAGTTCAAAACTTTTACTATCATAACTAGAAGCATCTATAAACAATCTCGTCCATTGATTATATCAATATAAGATCAAAGCGGTCTTCGTTACAAATATCTTAACTAAACCATCAATGGTCACATACATCAATACAATCAAATGACATAAATCAAGTGTGTATGTATAGCACGAAAATTACATGCAGTGTGATCCAAACATGCATATTTACAACTGGTACTTTATTCTTTAATGAGATCAACCATAAACTTTAATTATAGTGGAATTGAATTGAATACTTTATTTCTGAAATAAATTGAATATCCATGGACAAAAATTATGTGTATGAAACAGACAACATCCAAATATAAACTCTCACTAAATTGGTATATCATCAAAAGATGCAACACCCATGGGAGTATTATGCTCATGAAAAACATTGGGTGGTAGCCATTTATTAAATGGATTCATGATTGTGGAGTTTGTCCTAATATGCTTTATAGTAATCTAACCACTTTGAATTCTTTCCTTGACAACTAGAAACTCAATGCCCATAAACTTTGACATCATCATGTTCCTATTAGAATACAAGACTGTTATTGTCACAGAATAATTTAAATGGTCTTACAATTTCATCCAAAATATGTAGCATTGTGACAATATTTTACAAACATGTTCCATGATCGGGATATACAATGATCTCCAATTGGTCTGATTTTCCTGAATGTGNCTAAATTGGTATATCATCAAAAGATGCAACACCCATGGGAGTATTATGCTCATGAAAAACATTGGGTGGTAGCCATTTATTAAATGGATTCATGATTGTGGAGTTTGTCCTAATATGCTTTATAGTAATCTAACCACTTTGAATTCTTTCCTTGACAACTAGAAACTCAATGCCCATAAACTTTGACATCATCATGTTCCTATTAGAATACAAGACTGTTATTGTCACAGAATAATTTAAATGGTCTTACAATTTCATCCAAAATATGTAGTATTGTGACAATATTTTACAAACATGTTCCATGATCGGGATATACAATGATCTCCAATTGGTCTGATTTTCCTGAATGTGATCATATAATAGTCTCGATAGATACTGAATAATCTCATGACTGCTTTCCAAATTTCCATCCCAAAATTAATTAAATATATGTCTAGCATTCCAACAATGAATTCTATATCCCAAATATGTGTAAACCTGAGTATATACTAAATTCTCAATTGTTGAAACATATGAAATTTCATGTATTTCATTTTCTTTAAATTTATCACGGTGCATTAATTGAGACTAAACTTGTCTCCTTAGCAATAGGGGTATCACCCCGAATTACATATCTGCATTTCAAATCTTTTAAGATATCATTGCAAACAAGCAATATGTAATTGATATACCATACCAAAAATATGATTAATCCCATTGATCTTGTGATATACAAAATCATCAACTGAATTCATCTCAAAACTAATGAGATTATTATTTGATGAAATTTGTGCACTATTGACATGAATCTTGTTTAAGCCTATAGATGGATTTCTTTAATTTACAAACCATTTTCTTTGAGTCTCCTGATATAAAATTTTTCGGTTGCATCATATATATCGTCTCATTAATGTCACCTTTAAGAAACACTATCTTTACATCCATTTGATGTAACTCAAGATCAAAATGTGGCACAAGTGCCATTATAGTCTTTCGTAGAAACTGGAGAAAAAGTCTCTTTAATGTCAATATCTTCCTTTTGAGTAAAATCATTTATAATAAGACGAGCATCATATCTCTCCACATCACCCTTCAAATCCCTCTTGATTTTAAATATCCAATTACAATTATGAGTTTCGCACCTTCAGACAATATAATGAGTTCCTAAACGTCATTGTTGCTTACGAATTTTATCTCTTTATGCATGATATCAATCCATTCTTTAGAATTTTCATTAGCATGGTTTGATGAAAGTTGATTGATCGGTTCTTCTTTCATCAATCCATGTCATTCTTATTTCCTGGGAGAAAGACAATAAAGTTATCCAAAATTTTCTTTCTCCTTTTTATAGTGGATCTCCTTAATGACATTTGTTATTGATGTTGTTGAATTTGTTCTTTTGGAACAATCTCTTGATTGTTTATAAGGGGTTATAGAATATTGTCTCAATCCGAAATTGCTTATTGAATAAAATTTGGAGCAAGAATTTGTCCATGCTCCTGATCATTATCAATTGCAATAGAAGAAATATATACATATTCCTCTTCCAAGACAAAATCTTTAACCTTATAACCTTATCTCCACTCGTAAACTCTACATCCTCAAGGAATCGAACATTTCTCGTTTCGAAAATTGACCAAATAGTGGGATCTTTACAAAATTTGTAACCCCTTAACAATTGCTTTACATGGAACTTAGTTGAGAATTTAAGCTGTAGCCTATGGTGCTTCTACCTAGAAAGATCCTGATGTATTATGGGACGATCTCACATTTCTCTAAAAATTAAGGCCATGAACGTTGTTATCCTGATCCGTCATAATATTCACCACTATGGTAAGATCTGATTTGTTAAATTCTTTTACTGAGTTGATTTTGAACATCATCTTATATGTCTTGAACATGTCTAGTGTTTGAGATTTCTCATAGATGAGACATAGGTAGCTATAGTGACAAAAAAATCGTTTATGAACATAATAAATTATTGTTGACCATTCTAAAAAAATGGAGTGAATGGCCCACAAATACCTATATGAATTAGTTTTAAGACGTTCAACATTTTATTGGCACATAATCTCCTTATATTTGTTTGTTTTCTCCTTAATATAATTAACATGAACATTTAAATCTGGAAAAATTATGAGAATCAAGAATTCCTTCTGACACAAGATTTTTCATTCTCTTTTAAGAGAAGTGAACTTAATCACTTGTGCTATAACAAAGCAAAATTCTCATTGGTTGATTTATGTTTAATACTATGCGGATTCACATACAAAATTTCTTTATAAATGGCAATCGTATTAAACATATATAAGCTATCATAACCAGGTAAAGAATTGATACCCACAATATTTGAATTAAGAAAAAGATTAAATTGACTATTCCAAATTGAACAAGATTAACCAAATTTGTCTAATATAGAAATAGAAACCAAATTTCGTCCAAAAAGACGATACCGCAAATGTCTCTTTCAAATCCGAATAAAACCAGTCTTTAATGATAACATAAAGTCTCTATAGTCTCAACCTTAACTGATTTGTCATCACCCCCACATAGATAAATATTTCAGCATCAATTAGCTTTGGCAGCTCAGGAAACCCCACATAGACACATATTTGAGTAGTAGTACCAAAATTTATCCACCGAGTATGTCTAGGTATTGTCATTAAATTTACCTCAAAACAAACCAAAAGAAGAAGTGTAATTTTCTTCACATGTCTTGCGTAGTATTTAGTACAGTCTCTCTTTATATATCACATATTTTCACAAAAGTTACAGCTAAATTTATCATTTTCAAACTTTGACTATTTACTTTGAACCGAACCGAATGCGATTTTCTTATTCTTTATTACTTGTCCTTAGAGATACTAGACAAGTGAGTAATATCAATTTTATCTTGTTTTAGCCTTTCTTTTTCTTGCACACAATATGGAATGAGCTCATTAAGAGTCTACTTTTCCTTTTGATAGTTGTACCTGACCTTAATTAACTGAACTGTACAAGAATAGAAATCAACATTAAATATACAAGCAAGTCATCAGACAACTCATGCTTTAATGATTTTAGTTTTAAAGCAAGATGAAACATTTTCGTGAGGTAATCCTAAATAATTTCTTTACTTTTATATTTTAGTGAAACTAAGTTCGGCAAAAAGGTACTAATTTAGACCTTATCGCTCTTTGCAACGATTTTTTTCAATTTCATCAAGAAATTTAATGGCAGTAGTTACCTTATTAGACACATCCCCCTGAATGATTCTGGAATAGCATGCTTCATGATCATAAGACTCGTGCGATTTGAACGATCCCACTTATCAAAGTCCCTTTTTTAATCAGCAGAATTTTTATTCGTAAGTGCAACAGGTTGTTCAGTCCTTAACGCAATGTCTAAGTCCATGTAGCCAAGAACGATCTGAACGTTCTCTTTCTGATCCTTAAAGTTGATTTCATTTGGTACGGGAATAAAGTTGATGTTGACATATATTGTAGAAGTTGATGGATTAATTGAATAGAGAACTTATACATATTTAACATGTTCACATAGGAATCCATATTAAATAATTAATTAATTCAAATAATGGTAAATCTCATCACAAGAGACCGAATACAACATTGATATTTAGTCTTTGGACAGAATTATCAATTTGTAAGTGATACTCTTGGTGTAACAATTAAATATTGACAATTAATTATGTCAAAAAATAAACTTATCTTTGGACCGATTTATTGTTCACATAAGATAAAACCTTATAATTGTTACATATTTATTACCACAGGTGTGCATGTAATTCTGCCAAATATTTGCGTTTGTGCAGATAAATATCCACATAAATTACAAACACACAACCTTCCTAATATTCCAAATAAATTAATATGGATAAGAAATGTTACTTTGGTAACATGTTGTTTCAATTAATTTTATTTAAGAAAATTAGTAATTCAAAAGAAATTTATTTTAGTACTAAAATTTGAATTTTGATTGTTAATCCTTATTTCTTTTATTTTGAAACTTTAGGGGTCTAAGGACTAATAATTCAAAACTTTAGGGATCAAAAATTAATTATTCAAAACTTTAGGGATCAATAATTAATTATTGAAAACTTTTGGGAACCCAAAATTAATTATTCAAAAATTTAGGGGTTAATAATTAATAATTGGAAAGTTTAGGAGCCAAAAAACTTGAAAACTTTAGGGATCCAAAAATAAATTATTGAAAACTTTAGGGGTCAATAATTAATTATTGAAACTTTAGGGATCCAAAAATTAATTAATCGTAGGGGCTGAAATAACCAAAACTTTAAAGTTAAGGGACTGAAATTTTAAAAAAAACTTAACCTTAATTTTATTTGCAGGCAAGGACCTGAAATCATCAAATTTCCAACCCAAGCCCTACCCCAAAAATCACCCAAACCCTAACCTTAAAAAAATAGGAAATTAACCTGGGGGGCAGGCGACCTAAACAACTCGAAACAGCCGGCGAGCGTAGTGGCGCTTCGCGCTGCGACGCCGCTGCAAAAAAAATTTTGCAGCGGCGAATCCAGTAACTCGACACTATTGACAGAAACAACGCCAACTGCTGTTTCGGCGGCCCGATTTTCGTAACATAGAATGGCTTTGATACCACTTGTTGAATTTTTTTATGAAATTAAATTTTACATAATTGCCAAGATCTTAATGTCAAATCACCAAGAAAATTAATTAATGCGGAACATATCTTGATCAATTGATTGATATCTTGAATAATGAATCTTGAATCTTGATCTTTGAATCTTGATTTTTTATTCTTTAATTTAATTGCTTCAAATCTTCTTCTTGATTGTGAGTTCATGGATCTTCTTTTTAATATACTTTCTTTTGTATTCTTGTGTTGATGAGATGACAAAAAAAATGAGAAATTGCATATGCATTGGAGACCATAACCCTATATATAGCTTCTATATGTATTGGTCCATCGTCAATACAAACTTTAATGGATCTGGTATCTATACATATAGTTTGACCCACACTTTATTTAGATGCACAAAGCCCAATTACTCAATTCTTTATTTGATCACTTTAGTTTTGGACTTAACTTTAGGATATCATTTATATACAATTAATTACATATATTGACCCACGCGACAAATTAAATAATTTTCCAACAACATCGTCCATACACTTTGTCCAGATTTAGAGGGTTTGACATGTTGAGTCAACAATATATTGAATTTTCTTTGTGGTTGTGAGCATTGTATTTTATCTTTCTTCTTTTTCTTCTCTCCTTTATTCATGGTATTGAATTGTAGATGAAGTTATTGAAGACTGATTTTAAACTTGACCATCTATTTATTATATGTCAATGTCACCGGAATTAAAATTGGTAAACTGCATTAGAGATGCTCTTATATATCTAGCTAAGAATTTTCAATCACAATAGCACTTTATAAATAGGGATGTCAAAATTCCCCAATCCGACCTGCCCGCATTACCCGGGGCCCACGAATAATAAACGGGGCAAGGACTGGAACATAATCCCTGCTCAAGTTTCTTAATTTATTTTTATATTTTCAACTCAAATTCTATTTAAATAAATAATTAAATGGCAATTACTTCCTGTTCTTGCCCACTTCCTTAAAGATCTCGACTTGAAGCTCCGCCCCCAGGGCGGATCTAGACTTTTTATATGGTGGAGTTAAAAAATAAAATGCATTTTTTTTTATAAAAAATAACATAATATTAATGAAAATAAGTTAATACACTACTACAATTGTAGCATATTCATTTTGATAATATGAGAAAATTGTATAATTACAATATTGTCAAATGAATTTTACTACTTGTATAGTTTTGTTTACCACCTCATTGACATATGTTGAGCACGAGACAAGTAAATGAAATAAAGTTCAAATTTAATTTAGAAAGTAAATGAAATTCAAATTTAATGTAAATGTATTTCGAAAGTAATTCAAATTACGTTTAATATGTAACTATCCTAAAAATTTTGACGTCATATTTCATGTAAAATTTTCTAATAAAATGATATAAATTATATTGAGAAATTTGTCGTGCAAAAGTAATAAATGTTAATGAAATAATTGATTTTTTTTTTAAAAAGATGAGTTAGACGTTTGTTTTTGAGAGATACATTAGACGAACATTTAACTATTTTTGTTATTCATTTGGACCACTCAATGTGACTACGATATAGTTCTCAAAATGAGCTTCTAAATGACGCAAGTGATTTGTAGAGAGCTTCTAAGTGACGCAAGTGATTTGTAGAGAGCTTCTAGTATACGATTGCCAACAAATTCTTAAATCAACATATTATCAAATTTTGAATTTGGAACAACCTACTTTGACATGTTGTAACTTTTGATACGGTTGACCGTTTCGTGCTCCATTAACGAGCGAAAATTATGTCATGAGCATTTCGAAATTGTATTAAAAATGTAACGTTTCGACTTCATTTGACATAAAAACAACTACACATTTTTTGAAAAAAAAATAAATAAATAAATTTGTGGGGTCATTTGACCTCCCACGTAACCCTTGGGTCCGCCCATGCTCAGCCCCATTGTAAATGAGGAAATTACAAACAACCAGAATTTAAAAGATACAATTTCAAATTTTAGATTTAAAGATTTTCTTTTCAAAAATAGGATAATTTTTCATCTTTTAATATTATAAAACTAAAAATTAATTTATATACATCCCACCCCACGCCCACCCCAACGGATTTTAAATCCTTAATTCTCGTTTGAGTTTATCCCTCCCTCCCTCATGGTGTTGGCGGCATGGAAGGGGCGGCGATGCCATGGTGTTGGGTGCAGCTGGTTGGTCTTGGTGACAGCAACGGAGTAATTTCGGGCAGTTCGCCTCTGCCGTGTGTATGTACGTTTCTCTCTCCCTCTCTCTCCCACGCTTCTCTCTTGTCGTGGTTTTTGTGACTGGTTAGATTTGGTGGTGGCATCGTGGCAATGGAGTGGTTTAATTAGATCTAGTGGTGGCGATGGTGGTCATTTTCGAAAATACTCTGTGTGTGGTTGTCGCCTCTATGCCATGTGTATTTGGTGGTGGTTGTCGCCTCTGTGTCGTGTGTGCCGCAACTGCTGCTATGATGGTGGTGCTTATTTTCGAGCTTATTCTCATGGTGGTGGCGCTTATTTTCGGGTTGTTCTCCTCTGTGTCGAGATCTGCTGTATGCCGTGGCCAGGACCTGCAGCTCCGAGATTTGATGTTAATTTTATGTGTGTTTTCCGTTAGTGGATGGGAGTTGTAGTGGTGGTGGTGGTGATGCTTATGGTGATGGTGTTTGGGTAATTGTGACTTTGTTGGATCCAATGGTGGCGGAGGTTATGTTGGATGTGATTGTGACTGTGATTTTCTTGGTGGCGACGGTGGTAGATCTTGGTGGTGCCTGATGGATTGGGGTAGGTAGTGGAATTAACAGGGATTGTGACCAATTATTTAAGATTGTGACCATGGGTATTTTTTTAACTAAAAAATAACGTATGATTAATAAATTGTGACTAATAAATAATATGTGATCTAAAAATTTGAATTGTGACTTATGAAATTTGTGATTTGTGACCGATAAATGAATTTGTGATCAAATGTATACAATTGCGATCAAGTTGTGACGTATAATTTTTTTTATTTGTGATCGATGAAGAAATTGTGACTTATAGAATTTCTGAATTGTGACCGTAAAATAATGTGACCTATAAAAGTTTTGATTTGTGATGGTAAAATAATTTGTGACGGTAAAATAATTTGTGACTTATAAAATTTCAAATTTGTGACCCGATGAACAAATTGTAACACGTAAAAGTTTTGAATTGTGACCATAAAATAATTTGTGACATTTCAATTTTTTATCTGTGACCGATGAACAAATTGTGACCTATAAAATTTTTGAATTGTGATCGTAAAATAACTTTTGACACATAAAATTTATGATTATGAAATTTGTGACCAAATTATATGGAATTGCGACCTTAATATATTTAATTAACAAAATATATGTTTAATTAATTAATTTATAAAACTCTGAAATTTGAAATTCTAAAGTTAATGTCTTAAATTTGAAATTAGTAAAACAAACTTCTTAATTATGAATTTTTCCATTTTAACAATCTTTAAATAGATCATTAAAACCAAAAACTGAAAATGAACTTGAAACTAAAAATTGAAATACAAATCATACGAGTCGTTGTATATCTGATGTTGAGAAGCCCCAAAATTGTTGTGTTTTGCTCCACTAATGCCTGTAGGCGAAAGAAAATTGTTCTTAAAATAGATTTCTTGAATTAACTGAGAGGTTGTCTCCCTCGAAATGAAATGTCATGCTTGGAAGAACTTAGAAACCTCTTGGATATGCATAGCAAAGATTCTA
>CAIGRL010060814.1:0-15377 GCA_903798325.1 Fraxinus xanthoxyloides | reverse complement strand
ATCCCCCCCCCCCCCATCTCCCCACCGGGCCCTCAAATCAACCTTCTTAATCTTCTATTATTCTAAGAACAAGCTAGAAAAAAAGATGTAATTTCCTAAAGTGTAATAATTTCCTAAAGTGTAATGATCTTAACTAATTTTATCTATTTTATGAAAGAGTGGTTGTTGGTGTAAATGTGTGTGAATTACAAATTATATTTTGAATAGTTTAACGAAAGTAAAACAAAAGAAACCTTTTTTGGAACTATAAACCGAATGAAAAAAAAAAGATGGAAAAAGGAATTGAATTGTTAACCGAGGCCAATAGTTAACACTATGTCTTTAAGGCAAATTTGCCCTGCCAAGGTGCTTATGGAGTCTTGACAATCGTCTCCCAAGATACAATGGTTTCTCTTTGCAGTTGAATAACTTCAAACTCCAAGGAGTCAACGAACTCGAATTGAAACTAACTCTCTACTTAAATGGATTTTTGATGCAAGAAACTATATTTTTTGGAGTGTTTTAATGCAATGTAATCAAAACATATGAATTGGAATGAATTTAGACTACCAAGGGAGTCCAATTTATAGAGGTTGCAGAGAGGGACACATCCCTAAATTTAGCATGTTTCATGAAAAGACACAACCCTTCAGATCACTCGCGATCGCCTGATCCATCGCTCCAGCGTCTTTTTCAAAGACTTGGTTGCCCACTGCGCTCAAGGTAGTCACTTGAATGGTAAAGTTATATGGCCATTTTCTATTTCTTCAAACCTAAATTTGGACATTAAATTCTCATTAATTCGAATTTGGTTTTGTGAATCCAAATATACACGATCATCTACTCAACAAATAGAACAAGTTAGTTTATTCATCCGCGTGTCGAAACCTATTTGAATTCGTGGCCGAAGTTGATACAAAATTAACGTTTTACAAACCAATTTTCAACGATCCCTACATAAATGGAGATTATTAGAAATGTAAATGATAATGCAAACACTAGTAGATAGTACACGTAGAAAGATATTGCATCACGAGAGTTAGCTTCTTACTTTGAACTTACCTTAACGAAATATTATCAGATTTTCTTGGTTAATTAGAAAACTTATGTCTTGAACTGTTTAGTTGTTGTTGTAAACCATGACAACAATACTCACATAATATCTTCCCTAACAATTTTGGTCGTGAACATTTTTAGTTTTCATAAGTGTTTTAGAGAATTTCAGCTTAAATTTTTTTCATAGAAGCGGTCTCACTTCACACTTACACAAGTGACCTCCTATTTCTCGTATTCTGTCATACTTCACTTGACTTACTCAAGTTATATGAATCATTAAAAGTATAATTTAACCTCAAACATTTTGCATAAAGTGTTTTATTATTATATGAATGGGTGGGAAATAGTTCCTAAGTGTTTCATGGGATTTTTATAATTTAGTTGTCCCATTAAACCAAGATCTTAGGCTCTCCAATCAATAATTTTGGGTTGTCATTATAAAGACTCTTAAATAGTAGGTTTTAAATCTATATCTAGGGCTGAACAAAACTCTCGAACCGAACCAAACCAAACTGAGCGGTTCTTCATAAGTTAAATACCCGAACGAGTATCTAAATCGAGAACTGATGGGTTTGAGTTGGTTCTCGGTTCTAGATCAAGAACCGAATCCAAATAATTTTTTTTTAAATTTTTTATATTGAATTAATTAAATTATTTTAATTTTTTCTAAACAAATTAGCAAATTAATTAAACAAACTAGTCAAATCTAGCCAAGTTATTTTTTTTATTAGCCCAACATTTGGGCCTTATCCTTCCCCTTTTCATTCCAATTTCATTTGGTAAGCAATACGCCCACTTCCGTACAAACCCAAATCATTTGATAATTTTAAAACTTACATTCGTATTCCCAAATCGATTTTGAAGCTCATTCATTTCATCGACGGCGATAGCTACTGATTAGATCTCTAAGTGCAGTATAAGCATTAAAATGGAATTTGAAGCTCCTTATTGGACATCATGTTATTTATATGTTTTTAAATTGCATTACGTTAATTTGTAAAAGTTACGAATCAACATGTCATTAGTTGTATTTATGTAGTGTTGCTGACTTGTTGTAAATGTTAAAAAATTTAATTATGATATAGAACTGAACCGAACATGAACGGTTTCATAATTATATTTGGACTCAAAGGTTTCATTTATTAACTACCCTAAGAACCGACCCATGTCCAGCCTTATACCCTTTAATATGCAATATATTTGATCTCTATATAAACCTTTCACAAGGCGATCCTTTTTTTTCCTTATATTTCACTTAATCAATAGAAATAATATCATTTGAGATCAATTGATGAATTGTAGTGTGTCTACAAATTATATATCTAAACTTATCATTATATATACTATTTTGTGCTCTTTCAATGGCTGGTTGATTGCCACAATGTATATCAATTGTAGGTATCGTCTCAGGCCAACATGGAATGTCCTCCAAGGAGTTGTGAAACCATTGTGTTTCTTCTCCAACTTTGTCTAAAGCTATGAACTCCGAATTCTATCATTGATTGAGCTATACAAGTTTGTTTTGAAGACTTCCAAGATACAATAACACTACCAATTGTAAAAACAAGATAACTAGTTGGCTTGGAATCCTTTGTATCGAATAGCTAATTCACATCACAATATCCTTCCAATATAACTGGATATCTTGTAAAATGTAACCCAAATTTTAAAGTAAATCTTTTATATCTAAGAACCATATTCAGTGTCTTCCAATGGTCATTTTTGAATTATTAATGAATCTTCTAAGTTTATTCAAAGCATACAGTATATCTGAATGAGTGAAGCTTGTAATATATATTAGACTACTTATAACCTATGAATACTTCCCAAGTAAGAGAATACCACCCACCTTTCTTCTTTATAGCCTCCACCAAATCCATTCTTCCAGCTTTGAGCAACTCTTCCTCTGTTGGAAACATCATCTGCTCCTCCGATTTCTCCATTATCTCCCCTACTTATGGCCCCATTTTTGGAAATGATCAACCACCTAAACCACCAGATATTGATTCTAGTGGAAAGCCCTTAACTTCAACTACATCCCAACATTAAGCCATTTCACCTACAGAATTGGAAGAAATCGTAGCTCAAAAATAGTTGTAAGAAACCTTGCATTCTGCCAGAATCTCAACTTCAGGCCACGCCCATGACGTTAGACCTACACCGGTCGATGGCCCAAGCTCAGATGACCTTAACCCAGGCCACAATTTTCCCAATTGTCCATTCAGCTGCACGAATTTTTACCATAAAACTGCCCAGGTTGCGAAGCAACTTCCAAAAAACGGCGATTCCTCCTCCGTTAAGACGAACCCAGGTCGCAGACCACCTAGCCGTGGTTCATCCTCACTTGGCTCACCTTACCCAACAATGGGTCAAGGCCAATTACAACCAGAAATCGACAAATTCATGGCTACAACAAAGTCCTTGCGTAAAAAAATTTGGTTCCCATGAATTTGATGAATTAGTGCTACTTCAATTCTTCAATTCGACCAACAAACACTCAATTAAAATTAGTAAGATCGTGGGTAATGAGTCAATTGTATCAATTAAAGCTCCAAATCCCGGATTGAATTCATCCCATTTTCCTACTCGCGAAGAACCTTCCCTATCTCCAATTGATGGTTTTAATGGTGTTATCGATGCAAATTCTTCCCATATAAGTGAAATTGAAGATTAGGTGGTTATGGGTAACCCTCCAATTTATGGAAACAATATCCAATTGAACCGCAATTCCATGCCTCAAGCTACAGTAGTTGTGATTTCTTTAAATGCTAATTCTAGGGAGTTGATGTCTACCCTTGACATGGCATTATCGTTACTAGTTTCTACTACTACCAATGCACCTATGGTGCCCTCAATCATGGTCAATAGTTTGGCAGATCTTATCGCCAATTTCGAGCCTCCTTCACGACTTAAGCTCCAAACTGATTGTGCTACCTCTTTTCCTACTAAAGAACTTCAGAATCGGCCTCTGCAGGCCCGTGAAATTGGTACTAGTACTCAACCACCACTTGTTACCGGCTCACAGGCTAGCTCACGTACGATCATGCCTCCAACGCGTGGCACTCACGTTCTACTCCCTTTACACAGTCTCATGGTACCGGTCTCATCTAGAACACCTATTACTGTTTCTGGTGCCCTAGTTACTTCCCAGACTCCTAGGTCCTATACTACAACTATTAATAATAGACCTATTGTGATCAGGCTGAGAGGAGTCAGAGGAAATCATTTACCACTAGACTTCATGCTCCTTAGAAATCTAGAGATCTTAATTTGATTTCCAAAGAACCATACATCCATCATGGTGAACCTGCTATATTTTTTGAAGAGTCGGATGGGAAATTTTTAGCTGAGGCATATAGGTTTACCTTGTTGGTAAAATCATTCATTGCAAACCTTCTATAATGAAGGTACGCGAAAACTTCATGCGCTTTAGATTTATTGGAGATTATGAGATTGGATTAATTAATGATGTACACATTATTTTTCACATGGTGCACGAGGATGATTATTCACGATTATTCCTCAAACCCACTCGGTACATTGATGGTTGTCCATGTTGGGTTTTTAAATGAACTCCTAGTTTTAACCCACAGCATGAAGTTCCTATTGTTCCTATTTGGGTGTCATTTTCTTTGCTTCCTATTAATTTTCGGGCCAAGAGCGTACTATTTGATATAACTAAAACTATTGGGCTTCTGCTTTGTATTGATGAAGCCACTTTCCACCTTCAACGACCTAGTGAGGTGAGGGTATGTATTGAGGTCAATTTGGAATGTAAGTTCCTTGATAGAATATGGATAGAGAGGGTAAAGAAGAGAGGATAATGGCAGCCTATTGTATATGATAAGGTGCAAGATTTTTGCTTTCGATGCAGACACTTTGGTCATTTCGATGAGAAATGTTCTAGTGGCTCCCATTCTGCTCTACCTTCTGCGGTCCCTGGTATTGTTGACCCGAATCATAGGCCTAATCTAGTTTCGTCCAAGGATGCTTCGCAAGGGTAAGGATGTCATGATTGCAGCTCGACAGTGATGGATACCTATTAAGAGAAACCAGAGGAGACAAGTTAGTACTTTAGATGAGATCTCCCAGTCCATCCCTCAAGTCATTCTTTCTATAGCCCCCAATGGCCATACCACTACTATTGCTTCATGGCAGACATTTGCTACACATATGGCTCCCACTTATTCTACTACTCCATCTATCATTAGCACTACTGCTACACAGACTACTATTTCTTTGCCACTAGATCATCCTACAATTGTTCCTTAGAGTACACATGTTGTTACATCAGTTGATCATTCAGTTATTCAGGCTTTGACCCCCATCAGCTGTGCTTCTATGACAGTTACTTCTACATACTTTGACCCCTCTTGATAGGAGAATCTATAGGGCTTCAGTAGTTTGGATGTGTCTATTGTACAGTGTTATCAAATATAAAGGCTCCTCTTTCTATAGAGCAGTTGAATTCAGGAGATTTACCTTAGGTTGAAGTTCATCAGCAGGGTCCTTTTCGTAGAACTTCTTTTGATGCTTTGATAGGTCTAGCTGGTAGGACAGATGATGATGGACTTGTCTCAATAAGTCGAAAGAGACATTTGAAAGTTACTAATAATTCATTACCTAGTATTATGACCAGGATTTGGTCGCATGATACTTCTTCACGTACATCCAGATGAGTACTATCATCTGGAATGTGAGAGGTGTAGCTACTCGCAGGTGCTTGAGAAAACTTATTTAGTTTCATCAGGTTTATATTTTGGTTATTCTAGAGCCTATGGTTTTGGAGAGGAGGCTTGATTTTATTCGTTGTTATCTACATTTTGACACTGGGGTTCAAAACGAGTCGAATAAGATTTGGGTATTCTAGAATGTGGGTACTACTGTTACTATTATTGATGATCATATCCAGTTATTACATGTTAGAGTTGAGGATCCCAGATTTGCACGACCTATTTACTTGACTTCTGTTTATGCTAATTGTCAGGCCTATGTTATGAGAGACTTGTGAGCGGGTCTTCACCACATTACCCTCTCTATGGATGATCCTTAACTTGTTGGGGGTGACTTTAACATCATCACACATGATAGCGAGCGTACTGGTCATAGTCATGAAGATCCACATTCTATTAATTTTTCTGATATGATGTTGGACTGTGGCTTAGAGGACTATAGCTTTTTCGTGCCTCAATTTACCTGGATGAATGGCAAGGTCAGTAAAAGATTGGATAGAGTTTTGATTAACTCTTTACCTGTAGACTTTTCTAGATAGCTTACTAGATCATCTGAATTGTTCTTCATCTAATCACTCACCTCTACTTTTATAGTGGATTTTTGATGATGATTTAGGTCCTAGACCATTTTGATTCCTCAATATTTGGACCAAACATCATGACTTCTCAGCCTACGTTTCTCAAAAGTTGTCACTTCCTACTCAGCTTACAAGAATGGCTACCCTCTTGGAAAAGTTCTTTAGGCTTAAACATGGACTAAGTGGTGGAATCGACGGGCATTTGGTGATGTATTTCAGAGAGTTAGAGACGGTGAGGAGATAGTTGACCAGGCAAAGATTAATTTTAAGGTTGATCCTATACCGGAGCATCGTGAGTTACTTCATCATGCACATGCTGATTTGAACTGAACCTTAGCTATTGAGGAGGGGTTTTGGAAGCAAAAGGCCGAATTTCATTGGGTATGTAAGGGAGATCGCAATACTTGATATTTTCATTCGCTAGTATAGGGACAACGAATCAGATCTCTTATCAGGACCATCACGACTCATGCTCTTAGCTATTGAGGAGGGGTTTTGGAAGCAAAAGGCCGAATTTCATTGGGTATGTAAGGGAGATCGCAATACTTGATATTTTCATTCGCTAGTATAGGGACAACGAATCAGATCTCTTATCAGGACCATCACGACTCATGCATGGAAAGTTCTTACTACTCTAGCAGATATTCAGGGCTCAACAATCCTTTTTTCCCAGGAATTATTATTCACTCTTTCACAGTCCCAGGAATATATTCGTCCTGATATCATACCTAGGATACTGACGGAGGCAGACAATATGGCGCTGAACCGCCTCCCTTTGATTGATGAGGTGCGAGAGGCTGTTTTGCTGATAGTGTTGCGGGCCCTGATGGATCTTCATCATTGTTCTATCAACACTGTTGGGATACTATATATGATGATGTAAACGATGCAGTAATTGATTTCTTTGAGGGTAGTCATTTGATGAGGGGATTTGCTACTACGTCTATTGTTTTACTTCCAAAGAGGGAGAATGCTTGTAGATGGACGGATTATCGACCATCAGCCTGTGTACGGTGTTCAACAAGCTTATCAAAAATCTATTGAACAACAGATTGAGTTTATTTCTACCTTGTATTATTTTTCCTCAACAGAGTGGATTTGTTCCCGGCCGACTTATTGGGGACATGTTTGATTGACCCAGGAGCTTACACACGTAAGCTAATAGAATGCGTGGAGGGGAACATTATGCTAAAGCTTGACATGGCTAAAACATATGATCGTATGGATTGAGGATTCATTTATTTTATACTGGATGTTTTTGGTTTTGATCAGTTGTAGATTGATTGAACTAGACGTTGCATATCGGAGTGTCGATTCTCAATGCTTCTGAATGGGCGGCCATGTGGTTTTTTTCTTTATCGCAGGGACTCAGACAAGGAGATCATATCTCTCCATCCTTATTTATTATTGATGGGGATTACTTCTCTCAATTGCTTGCTCAGAGGTTTCAGACATATCCTAGTATACAGTGTCGACATGGAGGTAGTACTCTTATCTCTTATCTTACTTTTGCTGATGATATGATTATATTTACCAATGGATAGGAAAAGTCTATAGAAGGGTCATCGATTGTTTGGAGAACTACGAAGGGGTCTCTGGACAATTGGCGAATTGGGACAATAGTGGTTTTATATTGCCTAGGCGGGCATCTGATATTTAGATATGGAGGTCAGTGACTTTGACTGGATTTTCACATAAGAGACAGTCGTTCACATATCTGGGAGTCCCTTTGTTGAAAGGGGATAAGAGGAGCTTTCTGTACGATTATCTCATTATGAAGGCCAGGAGTAGGATTTATGGATGTGCTTCATGCCTTTTTTCTCCTGGTGGTAGGATTATTCTATTGAGGTCTGTTCTTTCCTCTATACCACTATATCTATTCCAGATTATGCGACCTCCTAAGGTCATTTTGAAAAGGTTGGTGAGTATATTTGCACGATTCCTATAGGATTCTAAGAATCATGTGTGTCATCTACATTGGCGGAGTTGGAAGATGATTTGGCTTCTTGCCGACGAGGAAGGTCTAGGCTTTAGAAGTTTACAGGATACGGTGGACACATTTTCATTGAAGCTATGGTGGCTGTTGAGGTCTCAAAGTTATCTTTAACTCAATTTTTAATGGACAAATATTGTAGAGGAACACATCCATCGCTTGCAGCAGTTCCTCACTCAGTCTCTCTTATTTGGAAGAGACTGAAGAGATTTGGACCATGCGCCGAGAAACACATTGTGTGATGCCTTAGGTTAGAGCAAAACTGATTTTAGCATGATTATTGGATGAGTGATTTTACATTGGCATCCATTTTTCCACACAGATAGCATACATCTGCGAGGGTACAAGACTTTTTCGAAGAGACTGGATGGGATTTTGGGTGATTACTACAGGCTCTTCCATCAGTTGTGGCAGAGAAAATTGCAACCATTCCACTATGTCTTGATGTCTCATATCACATTTTCTGGAGGGCCACATCAGATGGTAGATTTATTACTAAATCAGCATGGTAGCGATTCGCTCTAGCAGGCCAGTGCAGGATTCATTTCGCCTACTGTGGAGCCCTATCATACCTCATACTGTTTCATTCTTTTGTTGGAGATTATGGCAGTACTTAATACCGGTTGATGTCATTATCCAAAAGAGGATATGCAGTCAGTTGGCTTCTTGATGTCAGTGTTGTTCAAAGATTGAGACCATCACTCATATTTTTACCGGTAGTAGTATTTCAGATCATGTTTGATAACACTTTGGGGCTTTATTTCAAATTACCATGAGTGTAGGAAAGAGCGTCAGACAGAGATTTCTAAGATGGAGGTATTCTGGACAGTTTGCAAGGCCTGGGCACATTCACATCATTATTCCTCTATTGATTTTNCTTTTGTTGGAGATTATGGCAGTACTTAATACCGGTTGATGTCATTATCCAAAAGAGGATATGCAGTCAGTTGGCTTCTTGATGTCAGTGTTGTTCAAAGATTGAGACCATCACTCATATTTTTACCGGTAGTAGTATTTCAGATCATGTTTGATAACACTTTGGGGCTTTATTTCAAATTACCATGAGTGTAGGAAAGAGCGTCAGACAGAGATTTCTAAGATGGAGGTATTCTGGACAGTTTGCAAGGCCTGGGCACATTCACATCATTATTCCTCTATTGATTTTCTGGTTTCTTTGGACTGAGAGGAATAATACAAATCATAGGAACATATGTATGAGTTGAGATGTATTATCTGGAGAGTTTACCGTATGGTATCCTTCCTTCATATTGGTGACTATTCTGACTGTTACATTGGTGTAATGACATGAAACTTGCTATACATTTTGGTATTTCTTTGACTCTCCCATCTGCTCTCACTATCATTGTTTGGTGGCACACTCCATCATTTGGATCTATCAAGATCAACACTGATGTTTGTATCAAGGATGGGTTTGAGAGAGGGGGAGACATCATCAGGGACTACGCAGAAAAATGTATCAAGGCTTTCTAAACTTCATATGGACAGTGTATGAAATTAGAGGTAGAACATAAGGCTATATGTGATGGGATACTACTGGCTAGAGATCTTGGTTTATCAGATATTTTGGTTGTGGCAGACTCGATTGTGGCCATTCACTTCATCACCAGAGGTCGCGGACCGTAGCATATCTAGGGAATACTCAGACAGATTGCAGATATCGTTTCCCTTGACAAAGATATAGTTTCCCACATCTTTAGAGTGGGAAACCAACTAGCAGATGCAATTGCTACCGAGGGTTGGCATCATCGTAGATACCAGAAATATAGAAGAGCCGACCTACCATGACATATCAGGGCGCTTGTTTAGATTGACAAATATGGTTTGCCAAGCACTAGAGTTTAAGTATTGATATTTTGTTTTTACTTTTATTTTTGCTTGCACTTGTGCTTTTTGTAAGGGAAGTAGTACTCATTTTTTACTGCTTTCCTATTATTCTTTACTTTCACTGTAAGCGAGTAATACTTCTTCATTTATTGATTTTGTTGATATCATTTGCAATCACGATATTCCTCCGCCACAAGTTAGGACATATTAATAAAATATCGGAGGTACCGCCCTCATTCCACTAAAACAAAAATAACCTATGAATACTTTAGTTGAGACAGTAGCTCGCCATTATTTTTTGCTAAGTGTAAACTTAAATCAGTTGGTGGTTTTAACTAAACTTTCCTCATTTACATTAAATCATTTAAGTACGGTCTCAGCATAATCAGATTGAGAAAGGAAAATTCTTTAAGTTGTCCAGATATTTTAATTCCTAATTTAACATGTGTCACACCCACATGCTTTATGTCGAAATATTTTGTCAACATTTCTTTGTATTCATGATGATATCCTGATTGTTGCTAATACTTAACATTAATCAACATATAACATACAATTACATAGGAGTTATGTGTGTGATTTATATATACGTAGTTGTCACACTAATTAATTTTAAAACTATTTTGATAACATTGTTTTGTCAAACTTTTGGTGTCATTTCTTTGGAACTTGTTTCAACCCATACAGGGACTTAACGAGTTTACACACTTTTGTTTCTTGGTTAGGAGCAATAACCCTTCAAGCTTCAGGTTTCTTCATATATTTTTTTCCCACTAGCTCAAAGTAAATTTTTATGCATAAGAAAAATTATTTTGTAAATCAAATGATTGCATAAAATCTTTATCGAGTCACTTAACTTGAAAATAATATGTGAGAAAGTACTTCAATTAATTGCATCAAATGAAAAATCATGTAAGAAAATGTCCGGGGGCAAAATGCCGATCCAGACATCCGGATGACCTCCAACGGTTAGTTTTTTGACCTTTCTGACTTTTTCAAACCGCTAGTTGTTTACACAATCCGGACATCCGGATGCCTTGTCCGGATAGACAGAGTTTTGGCCGGTTTGAGTGCTATAAATACCTCACTCACTTTTCATTTGTAATAACTTTTCTTGAGCATTAAAGTGAAGCTTTTATTGATCCTAATAACCTTATTTTCTATCCTTAGAAGATCAAAAGTATTAAATTATTGAAAAGCTTTTGAACGATTAAACTTTGTGAAAATTCTTATTTCAAAGTTTTTCTACCTAAACACTTTGAGCTATATTATTTGCCATCTATTGAAGTGTTTGCCTCTTCTCTTCTTGTACTATCTTTAGATCTATCATTAGATAAGAAGAGAAGATTTCTCTTGTAAATTCATTTTCGATTGTTGTTCGTGCTGAGGTCTCGGAGAGCTCAACATTGTAAAAGGATCGGTGCTCCTTGGTTTTAAGTCACTGGAAGCATTGTAAAGGGTTGGATTACACCATAAGTCAATCAACATAGTGAAAAAGTCTTACTTGTGTCGAAGAGCTTGGTAACGGGGGACGTAGATCATTGCATTGGATCGAACCTCCATATTGCATCGTTTGCATTCTCTAACCCTTTTACTTAACGTTTTTACTTTGAGCAAGTTTTTATTGTTCCATTTACGTGCCTACTTGTGCTTAGTTTAATTCAATATCATTTGTGTGTTTACTTGTTTAAAATCTTGAATATTTAATGAAAAAGATTTAATAATCAATTCACCCCAATCTTGGTTAGCCAATCTTGGGCTTTCAATTGGTATCAGAGCTCGATACTCACTACTTCAAAGATTTCACAATATTAAATTATGGCTAACATCGGTTTTCAAAATCTAGAGGGGCATTCTACCAACCGACCTCCTTTCTTTGATGGCACACATTATAATTATTGGAAACCTAGAATGATGATTTATGTTCAATCTATTGATTATAACATTTGGGAAATTATTGAATATGGTCCCTATGTGCCTACAAAGACTATTAAGTTGACGGTAAACCCGATCAATGTATTCCCAAGTCAAGAGAGGAATACGATGAAAAAGATAGGAGAAAATTGTTATTAAATGCGAAGGCAAAGAATTTGCTCTATTGTGCACTAGATAGAAATGAATTCAATAGAATTAGCATATGTGATTTGACTCATGAAATTTGGCATGCTCTAGAAGTCACTCATGTTGGAACAAATAAAGTTAATGAAACTAAGATAAATATGTTAGTCAAAGAATTTGAAAATTTCTTTATGAAACAAGATGAGCTCATTGTTAATATGATTACTCGTTTCACCGGCATTGTAAATGACTTAAAAGATTTTGATCGAAAATATACTAATGGTGAACTTGTGAGTAAAATGCTTAGGTCACTTTCGGAAGAGTGGAGTCTCATACGGATGCTTATAGAAAACACAAGGACGTGAATATATATCATTTGGAAGAATTATATGGAACCTTAATGACCTATGAGCTCAATAATTCCGAGATCAAGGAGAAGACAAGGAAGAGAAAAGAGGAATCAAAAGAAACTCCTAAACGACAAATTGCTCAGAAATTGGCGATTGATGAAGAGACATCAACGAGCAACATGAGTGATGAAGAGCTCGATGATCTAGTACTTCTTGACAAGAAATGAAGAGCCTTTCGAAATATATGGAGAGGCTTTCGAAACAATAAAAAGTTTCTAAGAAAAGACGACATAGGAGAAGAAAAGAGTAAGAAAATTATTTGCTACGAATGTGACAAACCCGGTCACAAGAGAACCGACTGTCCGAACAAAAGGAAAAGTTTCAAGAAAAAGGTACTTTAAGCTACTTGGGGTGATAGCAACAATGAAGATCAAAATGAAAGTGATGATCAAGATGAAATCGCTAACATATGCTTCATGACCCTTGAAGATAAGGTAAGTACAAAAGAAAAATTTTCTTATGATGAATTACTTGAAAATTTTGAAAAACTTGCCTTTAGTCATTCTATTTTTAAAAAGAAAAATTCTCTATTGAAAGATGAATTAAAGAAAACTCTGGAAAAATCAAAAGAAAATCTTGGTTACGAATTATTGGTTAAGGAAAACACTTCCCTAAAAGAAAAAGTTGATAATTTAACAAAAATCATTTATAAATTCACCGAGGGCAAGAAAAACTTTGATTTGATGCTCGGAAATCAAAAATGTGTATTTGACAAAGGGGGAATCAGATTCAAACCCTCAATAAAACAAAAATCTCTTAAAAATATGTTTGTTAAAGCTTCAAATACGACTTGCACCTCTTGTAATAAAATTGGACATGTTTCTTTTAATTGCTTAGCTAGAAAGAAACTATATTTTGAAAACAAAGACAAGTGAATCAAGGAATTCTCAAAAATTAATTACCAAGGACCCAAGTTTGTATGGGTACCAAAAATAAAAAACGAAATTGTTTTGTTAGGTACCGAGGAAAACCAAAAACAAATGGTTCTTGGATAGTGGATGTTCGACGCACATGACCGGAGATCGATCAATACTTTCAAACTTCAAAAGAAATGATAGAAGTCGTGTAACTTTTGGTGACAATGCAAAGGGGAAGATAATTGGAATCGACAACATTGGTAATCACTTATCCTCCTCAATTGAAAATGTTTTGTTAGTTAATAACCTCAAGAATTATTTGCTAAGTATTAGTCAATTATGTGATAAATGTTATAATATAAAATTCAATTATTCCAAATGCCTAATTAAGGATGCTACATCAAAAGAGGTAATTTTCATAGGAAGCCGAAATAAAGATGTTTATATTATAAACATTGAACACGAAAATAACAAACATTGCTTACTTGGTTTAAAAGATGAAACATGGCTTTGACAAAGAAGGCTTGGTCATGTAAACATGGACCTCATTTCAAAGATTTCTAAAAATTATTTTGTGAAAGGATTGCCAAATTTTAAATTTTAAAAAGACAAAACTTGTGATGCTTTTCAACTTGGAAAGCAAGTTAAGAGCTCATTTAAACCAAAAAACTTTTCTTCAACAACAAAGCCATTGCAACTTCTCCACATGGATCTCTTTGGTCCATCTAGAACGGCTAGCTTAGGCGATAAGCATTATGCGATTGTTATCGTTGATAATTTTTCATCATTTACATAGGTTATATTTTTAAGTGTAAAAGATGAAGCCTTAAAGGCTTTCAAACATTTTTGTAAGAAAAGTTGAAAATCAAAAGGGTCACACTATCACCACTATTAGAAGTGACCATGGTGAGGATTTGACAAGCTTGCGTTCAATGACTTTTGTAATGATAATGGATATGAACACAATTTTTTGGCTCCTAGAACTCCTTAACAAAATGGTGTAGTAGAGAGGAAGAATTGTACATTACAAGAAATGGCTCGGACCATGCTAAATGAAAATAATTTGCCTAAATACTTTTGGCCGAAGCCGTTAATACCGCATGCTATATTATAAATAGAGTTTTGGTGAGTCGTAAAAAAACCAAAATTCCTTACGAACTTTGGAAAAATAGAATTCCCAACATTAGTTATTTCAAAATCTTCGGTTGCAAATGTTTCATTTTAAACTCAAAAGACAATTTGGAAAAATTTGACTCAAAAACCGATATTGGAATTTTTCTTGGTTATTCATCGACTAGCAAAGCATATAGAGTTTTCAACAAAAGAACTCTAGTCGTTGAAGAATCTATGCACGTTACATTTGAAGAGACTAATCTTCTTGATCGAGAAAAAGGTATTGATGATGATGTAGGTTTGGAAACCCCCTTGAACAAATGAATATTCAAGACAAAGATGAAGAACAATTGAAGGAGCCCAATAACCAAGATAAAGAAGAAAAGCTAAACGAGGTTCAAGGAAACTCTACGTTGCCAAAAGAATGGAAGTTCGTCTTATCTCACCCAAAGAAGTTAATTATCGGCGATCCATCAAAAGGTATAACTACTAGAACCTCTCTTAGAAATCATCTTGGTAGTTGTGCATGCATTTCACAAATTGAACCCAAAAATTTTAAAGAAGCGGAATTTGATCAATTTTGGATTCTAGCGATACAAGAAGAACTTAGGCCCTGTTTGATTGGTGTTATTTTCCCTGGAAGTAGGAAAATATTTTCCTACTTCCACTTTTTGACTGTTTGATATGCTAAATTTTCCATGGAAAATGTTTTCCTCCCTTTTTCTAGGTACAACCCTTTGATGCACAAATGATGG
>CAIGRL010060797.1:0-14305 GCA_903798325.1 Fraxinus xanthoxyloides | reverse complement strand
TTTATAGACCAAAAGATTGAGAACTAGTCACTTTCGATTGAGCAATTTTGGTTGACCGAAATGTGTATATAGCCGTTCTAACCGTTGGAGTTTCGGGTGATACTTCAGTTGAGCAAACCAGTTGATCGGTGGAATTTCGGTCGACCGGTAGATGCTAGTAAATACGGTAAGTTTTAGCAAATCCGGTAAGTGGCCAATACTTCGATCGTTTGGTATAGAAATTCTCGAATTTAGTTTTTAGATATTCAGGTTTCCAAAAATCTATTTCATATTTATGAATCAAGATATTTTTATGCAAATGATGAATTTATGAGAAATAGTTTTAGCTTTATGCATTTGCTATACCTTTACATATAAATCGAAGCAACTTCTAAAACTTTAATTTTCAAGGTTCTTTTTTTCTCCGAGTCTCTTTTGATTGTATGTTCTTCAATTTGATGACAATTTGATCATTTGAGTGCTTAAGATGACTTATACTCAAGAAAATAAATATATTAGAAATATAAATGTAATGTTTGTTATAATCAAAACAAGTGGAGCTAATCATAGGTCAACAGTTGGTAATGATTCTGATTTAATTCATGACCTATTAAAAGTAGAAGGCACCTTGACAAGATTTTTACAGACATAAAAATATTGCATTTAGTTTGATAATGATTGAGTGACNTTATGCATTTGCTATACCTTTACATATAAATCGAAGCAACTTCTAAAACTTTAATTTTCAAGGTTCTTTTTTTCTCCGAGTCTCTTTTGATTGTATGTTCTTCAATTTGATGACAATTTGATCATTTGAGTGCTTAAGATGACTTATACTCAAGAAAATAAATATATTAGAAATATAAATGTAATGTTTGTTATAATCAAAACAAGTGGAGCTAATCATAGGTCAACAGTTGGTAATGATTCTGATTTAATTCATGACCTATTAAAAGTAGAAGGCACCTTGACAAGATTTTTACAGACATAAAAATATTGCATTTAGTTTGATAATGATTGAGTGACATTGCTTTTTTGGCTCAAACCGATGAATTCCTTAAATACGATAAACATATTTTTTTTTTCTATCTTTGATTAGAGATTTCTCTATGAAAAATAGAAATTGGAGTTTGAAGAAGGGGAGGGAAAATGAGCCATTGACCCTCTACAGATAGATGATGATTTATTCAATTACATAGTTTGGGCTCCTAGAATATGACGCCTTCGGAGCTTTCTATTTGATTGTATCGAAAGGTACGACGAATTGAGATTTCCCTATTGGTCCGGTCATTTCGCGGCAAGCGGATCATTTATGATGAAAAGGATGAGCTTCAAGAGAATAGAAAATATTTTTGAGTATAAACATGATTCAAACATAAGCTTAATTGTTAAGATTTACTAGAAAATGTTAGTTTTCGTTCGAGCATATAGTAGCTTTGCAATTCGTCTTTGACAAATTAAATGACTTAGAGTCTGTTTAGTATGACTTATGGACATATCTTTTATCAGTGGAGTATTTTCCAAGGGAGGAGTTGACTCTTTAGTTGCTATTCAAAAGTGTTGTGAGTATTATATTATTATTTGGAAGTATAACTCCAAAATTGCTTACTAAATATTAATTTGACTAAATTTAATCATTTATTCATAAATAATATTTCTTTCATTGGGAGGGAAATAAAAAGGCTTATTTGTCCATGAAATTTTTAAATAAGTAAAATACACGATAAATTTAAAGTTAGACTAAATATTTTCCACATGATCAATAGTATATTTGGCAAAAACTATAATGAAAATTTAGGTATGCTAATTAAATTGAAGGTTAAAGATGACAATGCGATTAAAAAAAGTTAGTGAAGATCAATAAAGTTTTATACCACCCCGTTTCATAAATTCTCTTCCACATCCAGAAATGAAAAACATCACCAAATCCTCTACCATATAGCTTTAGAGTTCTGATGAAGATGATAGGTAACTGGAGTTCTGTTAAAGAAGAACGAATTTGTTCTTGGGAATCCACATGGGAAAAGAGGTCTAGAAGTTTTGGATCACGTGTTAAAGTATACAACTGAGGAGTTCTTTGAGTAATTATGGATTGAAAGTCAGAGTCTACTAAAGTTTAATTGTATCTGTACCACATCTGTAAGTTTAATTTTGTTATAGTGGATCATTGGGTGGCACGAGGTGCTAGATACTTTTCTCTTTATAAGTTATTCAATGGTTTTTCCTTCGTAAATATTTTTTTGGTGTTATTTACTTTTTAACACATTTACTAATTTGTTGATTGAGGTGTTATAAACATTTTTTTTCCTTGTATATCTAGACTATATAATTTGTCACTTGTTGCATATTGCTTTGTGTAAGTTTATATTCGGTATAAAACACGCGTTCATTCCCCCCTTTAGATATAAAGTGGGTTGAAACATCATTTTTCCAATTCCTATTAGAGCTCATTTTGATTCTTGACCCCGAAGAGTCTTGATTTGTATTAGTCGATTATTATTTGTTTCCCGTACTTAGATAGGACGAGTTATGCTTATTGGAAGGTTAGTGTTAGAGCTTTCTTAAAATCCATAGATAAACAAGTTTGGTGAGTTTAGAGAAGGGTTGACCAATCCCAGCTTTAAGAGTTGAGGGTGTTAATACACCTAGGGATATATCCACTTGGGTTAGATATGAACTAGCTAAGTATAACTGGAATATCAAAGGTGTGCATGCCATCTTTATGGTTAACTCATAAGAGGAGTTCAAACATGTGTCCATGTGTGATACTTCCAAAGAAGCACAAATTTATGAAAACTAAAGTTGTATACCAGGAGTTGGGATATGGTGTTGAAGCACATAGTTCAAGAAGGCAAAAATATAAACCAGGAGTCATGATTTTTTTTTTGAAGGGGTGCATCTTCAATAGGATCAATGAGATTGTAGGAATTGAGGTCAGAATTTCTACGAAATAGACGGTTCTAGATCGTATTATAAGTTTTCTTCGATTTATAGTGGATTACTGATTGAAAAAGTGCCCAAAGGTTTTACTCAATTGAGATTTTTCCGTGATTATCTTTGGTGTTCTTTCCCGTTTTAATTATTAATTGTGGTATTCAAATTTAAGATAAATTGACTTTTTTCATTTAACCATTTAGGGTGTGTTTGAGCTACATTATTTTGGACGAACGCATTCTCGAATTGTGGATTGATGGAGAATGGTGTGTTTGAGCCACATAATTTTGGAAGAATGCATTCTAGAATTGTGGATTGATGGAGAATGTGTGGTTGAAAAAGAAGAAAATGTTATTGATGTGATAAAAATATTATTTTATTGAAAAATGTGTGGTAGAAAATGAGTAGAAAAATGAAAATGAGATGTAAGTTATTTGTTGTTTTAATTGTATAATTTCGTACGTTGAATCTAAATAAATCGGCTAATTTAAAACTTTCAAAATTAATTTTTATCACATTTTTCATAAGATCTATAACTTTTCAATCACACATTCCATCAATTTCTATCAAAATTTATTAAAAATATGATTTTTGTTATACTTTGTTAAATCTTCTTGATTTTCATCTAAATCAAATAGAGACATTAGTTTTAAACTTACAAAACAAAGGCTCGTTTTCATTTTAAGTCTCCAACTTGGTCCTTCCACAATAAGCTCTATTTTCTAGTAATTGTGTGTCTAATGATTGACATACGTGGATAGCAAGTAAACCGTAGCTCAGCCCACGACATCTATCTCTTTTCATAGATACCCAATTTCTATCTTTCTTCCAATAAGAATCTCCCTCTCTTTCTAATAATGAACCATACATTCTCTCTTAAATTATATTTTTCCTCATCTCTACGAATAATAAATATGCAAAAAGATCCTTTTTCATTCAATCTTCAAAACTTCAAACTCACATTCCAAAATCTTTAAAACATTAATAAAATATTTTTTTCCATTGTTTAATTTACACCTTTTTCTTTTCCTTTCCCTTCTCCGAATACACAAAATTTGCTCCTAGGAAGTGTAATTACGTAAATTGTGCTATATTCTTCACAATTAACTTCTCTCACGATGAATCAGCGTGTACCTAGCTGGGATCTTGATGATAATCCCACCCCGCAAAGGTTCGTATTATACTGTTTAGTCGAGTGGAGTCAAGTCGAGTACCATGTACTGAATATCTCAAAAAAATAAAAAAAAATCATTATAATCTCAGTCTTATTCATGTTGTTATACTTTTGAAGGTTGGATTATGAAGTTGCAGAGCTGACATGGGAAAATGGGCAGCTAGCCATGCATGGATTAGGCCCTCCTCGAGTGTCAAACAAACCGGTGGCTGCATCGGCCGGTTCGACTAAATACACGTGGGATAAGCTACACGCCGGTGGCACGCTCGAATCAATAGTTGACCAAGCTACGCGCCACCCTACAGACGGCAAAGCCGCCGGGAACGGTGGTGGAGATGAGCTGGTGCCTTGGTTTGACCACCATCGCAATAGGGTCAACCCTGAAGCCACTGCCGCCGCCACCATGACTATGGATGCTTTGGTGCCATGCACCAATATTAGCAGCCAAGAACCCTCCGCGAACGTGCTGGAACCCGTTTCGGGGATTGACACGCGCGTGGTGGGATGTTCCACTCGTGTGGGGTCCTGCAGTGGCGCCGACGCTGCCGAATTGGCACCTGTGGGAACACGTGACTGGAGTAGCAAAGCGGATCAGAGTTTGAGTTTGAGCGGGAGAGACAGCCATCAAGTGACTCTTGACACGTGCGACCTAGAATTAGGTTCGCCGGAAAACATCAGCTCCGCCAAAGATTGGGCCAAGACCGGCGAGGACCACGACTCTGTTTGTCACAGTAGATCGCAGGCAAGTTTGTTTAGTTACTTTTCTTGCATATACTTCTAGTGGTAAACCTGGGTCAAACCATTTAGGGCCGATGGTTTCGAATTAAAATCACTATCAATATTAATCAGATCTTTCATGGGATCCATGACTTTCGACTACATATTTCAAAAACTTCTATCACAATCTACTAAAAATCTTTATTTAATTCCCACCAAACACCCACTTAATTTATAGGCAAAAGAAAATTATTGTGAGTATTTTTCCTTTTTTTATTTTTTTATTTTTTTATTTTTATTTTTTATGTATTAGTTCAATACACAAAATCTTTGTCCCGTGACTCTGTCTGTACCTTTGGTATATAATTTACGGGATTTTTTTTTATTGACCACCAAAAAGTTTATGCCTATATGACTTTTTTTTCGTATTTCTATATTAAATTACATATAAATAGTTAAGTTCTGATAATTTAAGTTTATGGACAAGATTTATAGCCTTGGCGGTGTTCGTCACGTTGCCGATTACTAACAAAAATTTGTCTTTCAACAAAGAAATAAATTCGTCACGACTAACTAATGTTTTAATATTTTTGTGTATTATTTGACAATATTGCAGAGGGAGACTAGCAATGTGGAGGATAAGAAGAAAACAACAAGAAAATCCTCAATTTCAACGAAAAGGAGTAGGGCAGCTGCTATTCATAACCAATCTGAACGTGTATAGCCTCACTTCAGCTCTCTTTTCTATATGCACATATTATCTGCTCGGCAAAGCTATTATTTTTAGAGAAGCACTATATGTACATAAAATTTATTACCATTTTTCTTACAGAATATACACATGGGTGTGGACCCCATTTTTTTAAAACAATATTCAACTCACATGGAGGTGGGCCCCATGTGAGCATCGGTAGGATTTCTGGTAAAATATTTTCTGTACATGCAGAATTTTTGTTATTTTATTTCGTAAGTAAACGAAATTTCACATGCCATCCCAAAATAATGCTAATTATCATTATGAAAATGGAATATCGGTAATGTGACAGTTTATGTAAAATAATGAGATTCAGCTATTCAATTTTCATGAGAAAAAAGAAAAATGTGAGAGATAATGGATTGCCATATCACTGATATTCCATTATCATCATGATAAATAGTATTACTCGCTATTTTATGGTTAGTTGGGAAAAACTTGGTCGAGAAAGCTTTATGTTTTTATAAAAATTCTTAATTTCTGCTTTTGGCGGAAAATATTTATGAGGCGCAATAATGATTTGTTGCAGAAAAGAAGAGACAAGATTAATCAGAAGATGAAGACATTGCAGAAGTTGGTCCCAAATTCCAGCAAGGTATAGATAGATTTAACTTCTTTTTCTTCTTTTAAAAAGATAACTTTAAGAAAGTGTTTATACTTACTTCCCTCAAGAAATGAAAAATGAGTTTTTGACTTTTTTTTCAAAAAAACAAAGTTGAGGGGCAGGATAATTAATGTTGTGTAAAGTGGTCCCCAATTATAAGTGTAAAGATGATCCTAGTCCACATACAATTTTGCTATGTAGACATGTAGACAGAAGAAGAGTTTGTTGTATACACAATCAAGTATTTTGCCATGTAAAGGTTGTTCAGGTAGGGACTCTTAATATCTGTCTGCTTGCAATCATTGATGTGCTCTCTTTGGGAATATGTTACTCCCTAAATATGGAAATTCACACAATAGGTGTAAAAGTGGCTCGGTACAATAATTTGACCTTTGTTTGACTTGACATGATTCACGTGGAGCGACAGGTTGTTTTCTTTAACGTTGAACCAAATCCCGACCTTTTAGGATTTATGTTTTTATAATTCTCGTGCTTGGTAGTTCATCCAACTAGGGTTACCAACGAGTCATTTTGGGCAACACTTTTTTGCAGATTCTAGTCCTATATCCTCCTCCTTCGGTAGACTACTTGCATTATATACTCGCATTGCTAAATAGTAGATTCAGACATTTGTCGTTCCAATATTTGTCCTTAAAAGAAGAGACGACATAGAACCCCGCAACCTTATTGATGTTATATTTACCTTTGGTAGATTCATTCACATACCCTAATGTTGCAGACTGATAAAGCCTCAATGCTGGATGAAGTAATAGAATATCTCAAACAGCTGCAAGCACAAGTTCAGATGATTAACAGAATGAATAACATGTCATCTCTGATGATGCCATTGGCAATGCAACAACAGCTACAAATGTCATCGATGATGAATCCCATGGCCGGGATAGGAATGGCGGCCATGGCTGGCATGGGAATGGGAGTAATGGATTTAAACACAATTGGCCGCGCCTCAATTCTTCCCCCCTTTCTTCCTCCAGGGGCCGCACCACCCTTTATGCCGCCTTGGGATCGTATGCCAACTCCAGCTTCTGTAATGTCTACAGACCCCCTACCTCCATTCCTTGCTTGCCAGTCACAGGTGAATTTCACACAACCAATAAGTTCCTAAACAATGCTAACACTAGTCAGACTAGGTGGTAGCCCTTTTCACATTAAATCACTTGGTTTCACTAGTACTAAGCACCTGTCTACGTGGCATTGGGGCACATCAAGTCAGGGTGGGTATGTTTACATAATTTGCTCAATAAGAAATTTATTTTTCAACTCACAGAATTCCGTTTTTTGATTTGAAATGGCTGCAGCCAATGAGCATGGAAGCTTATAGCAGGATGGCAGCATTGTATCAGCAATTCCAACAACCCTTTGCTTCTGGTTCAAAAATTTGACCATCAAATTACAATCTATTGCTCAATCATCATGCAAATGATGTGATCTTGGAGAAGATAAAAAATGAAAGCTAATATAGACTGGTCACGATTCATGGGATTAAATAAGAGGGACGTGTGATAAATGTTGTAAGAGATTATGTATGGTTTGTTGAATTTAACGTATCATTTCTTCAAAGATAGGAAATGAGAGTTGCTCAAATTAATTACAAGTGATAAGACTTTTAAGTTGAGCAAAAGTGACTGGGTGCCAAGTGAGAATTATTTATTTATTTATCTTCTGATTGTCTATTTAACAAGTTATGAATTGTATTTTCTTTTTTCAATGAATTTATTTATTTTATTGATAGGTTATTGTATGAACTTTGAATAAGGACGATATATTTATCATACTCTAAAATATAGAAGGAGCATTTATAATCCACCTTTCGACATTATTGAGTTGTTTGCTAGTGATTGGAGCAACAACGGATTTTGTATAGTTGATTTATTTGAGTGTTGATTGGGTAGCTCGATTAAGTGGCACGAGCATTTGTGGTTTCAATTGGGGGTTTTGAGAAAACTATAAAGGATTTTATTCGAGTTTTGAGAATATTTTTTTGAGGTGAAAATATGTGATGATTTTTTTGACAGTGATTCCTTATTAACCTTCTTTTAGCCATACGAATCACGTTGCCTTCTAAAGTTGAACTCTTTATTTGTTAGAAGGAATTTTATTTTGTTCAAGAGCAATAGGGGGGCTAACCATGGTTGGTGGAGGGAGTTGGGGGAAGGTGACGTTCTTTCGTCCTTTTATTTGTTTATTTAGCCCCTGTTTGGCAATGCTTATAAGCAAATTTTCGACTGTCAACAACCTTTCCAAGGACAAAACACTTGACTACTGTGCAGACCGAAATTTAGCTTTTGGCTAGCCAATTTCCAAATTCGCCCTCCTCATTTACCGCCACAACTACCTCTTCTCCATCCACTTTCTCTCCCCAAAAGTTTAATCCCTTCAAAATTTTCAGCTTTCACAACCAGCCAGCCAAAAAAGCTGTGCAAGAAATGTTCCGGAGAGGTACCATTCAGCAAGAGGGTCGAACATCTTCATCGGAAAAAAGGCTGTTTCTGATCTGCAGCAGACTACCCACGTAGTCGACAGCAAATATCTGCTTGCAATTGTCGAAAAGCTTGAACACCGGTGCAACACCAAGCTATCATCATGGATCGTCACTTCCCAACAGTAATAGTAGTTTTCCGACCATTGCTACGCGTAAAGTCGAATTTGATATTGATCTAATTTTTCAAAAAATTTCAATTTGATTTTGGCTTCAATTCCAGGTGTAAAAATTTCCTTATATTTTTCACGTGTGTAAAATATTTTGCAATAATTGTGGGAATTTATTAAACTGATCGTGTGAACTGTGAAGTGAATGAATTGAACATGCTATTGTACTACATATTTGAAATAATGAAATGTATCATCACATTTTTTATTTAAGTATTTGTCATTTATTGTGGATTTACTACCTAAAGTTTTTGCTCGCACCGTCATATTTCTTATGTTCCCCTTCGATTATTATGTTAATTTGCAACAGGAAAATAAGGAGTACAAAGAGTTCAAAGACAAAGACTGCAGAGAGGTATACAGTTACAAAGTGTTGTTTGGGGACGATTTCGATAACGAGAAGTATGTTGTAACACCGTCAAAGATGTGCAAAACATGATTTGCCATATTCGAGGATTTCGGCTATGAAGACATGCAGGACCGTTCCAACGGAAGAGGAGAGCAGTGGGTCCAATAATGAGGCCGAACTAAGGGATAAGGTAGTAATGTACATGGATGGGTCTAGGCCGCAAAGTGGTGACAAGCGTAAGTCCTGCGTGGAGAAGAACAAGGGAAACATGAAAAAAAATTCCGCGACACATTTGTCGTACTATATTGACTGTGCAACCTTTGCCAGTGAGAGAGTAGCGGCCAAACTAGAAAAAAATGGTCGGTCCAGAGGTACCCGATGCAAAGACATACATTAAGGAGTTGTTGGGGACGGGCAGACCGACGAAAAAAACTGACATGTACTTCTGAATGTGGACGTTCCAATCCCTCCAACGGAATATGGAGATACTTGAAGCACAGGATGACACATAAGAGAAAATGGAATGGCTGGAGTGGAACTGGCATGAGTATAGAAATGCCCATCCTAAGTGAGGGATGCACTTGAGAAATTATCCCAATCTTGCCAGTTTTCATCAACGTCGGTGGTTTTTTATTATTATGGATTTGCCATGTATGGAGCTTATGTAGTCATTTTCGTGAAAACTGTAGTACATTAGTTTCATGTTCTGTATTTGTACTGTTAGTTTTACTTCAGTCGTATCTATGTAACTGTTTCGAAACATGCAAAGAATCCTGCTATTGTAGTTTTTTTAGTTGGTGTTTTCCTTTTTTCATGCTTTTCATCATTTGTGGGTTGAAAGTGTTACATGGAGCACCATATAAAAGGACACATGCAACCAATTTGTTCCATTATTAGAAAACGTTGCTAACATAACCACTGGAGTTTCATTTTCATTCTATTACATCTCAAAACTTTTTAGCGTAATATTACTTTGACAACCAAGTGAAATGGCACTATTGGACTTGAATTGTGTTCTCATGCCCTACATCGATGCTCAAGTGGAATTTAGGAAAGATGAATTCCTACAAGAGCTGCAATATGACATTGTTGAGTGGTTTCGGTACTGTCACATGTCAGGGGTGGATGTGGCAAGCTACTATCATGAACAGAGGCGTTGAATTAGAAGATTCGTGTTTGCGCGAAATGGACACATGTTCATGCTTGATGCCATGACATATAGCCGAGAGATGTGGTATGCAAAGTTCAGGATGTATCCACCAATCTTGCGAATGTTCGAGTATATACTTCGCGATGATTTCAGTCTGCGTAGTGGACAACAATTAGATATATATGAACAAGCCGGTATGTTTTTGTGCATTTTAGCGCACGGAAAAAACGTTCTTCAACCATTCTTTAGAAATTGTTGGACACTACTTCAAGGTTGTGCTCATAGCAGCTGTTGAATTTGCTGCTCGTATAGTAAGACCCGATCCGAAATACAATCATGGAGCCAAGCATCACGTTCCAAATTTGAACAAACATTCGTTATTCAAAGATTGCATATGTGCGATTGACAGAACGTACGTTAGAGTTGTCTTGCCACGAGAGGAACGAGTAAATTTCATCGGTCACAAGGGGATTCCAACACAAAATGTTCTATCAGTATGTGATTTTAATTTGTGTTTCACATTTGTGCTTGCTGGTTGGCGGGGACCACGCATGATTCACGTATTTTGGCACGTGCGATACATAGTCCGGAAATTGATTTTCTACATCCTGGCCCGGGGAAATATTATCTTGTGGATTCGGGGTTCTCACATAAACCTAGGTACATGGCTCCGTATAAAGGGTCCAATGTATTGTACCATTTCCAACAATTCTATGATGATCGAGCGGGTCGTTGACGAAACTTTCGCAATACACGTGAGAAATTTAACTTCAGGCATTCATCATGCAGGAACATTATTGAACGTGCTTTTGGTGTCTGGAAGAATCGTTGGAAAATACTCCATCGAATGCGGAGTTACAATTCCAAAGTGTAGATTGCTATTGTGATAGATACAATGGGTATTTACAACTTCTTTCGACGGGCAGGAGTAGTCGATGAGGCCTTCATAAGAGTGGAGACAGACCCCTATCTCGTGGAAGTAGACCTCCCAAATGAACAAGAAGAAGTCGCCGTTGAAATCAATGCATCGAAAATGTAACGAACGAGTGGGATTGTTTTCGTGATTATTTGGCTCAACCTTAGTAGCGCATGTTTTCCTACAACGACGACGTGTTTGTAAAGAATAATTGTTGCATGTTGTGCCTTGTAATGCTTTTGAGAATGGAAAATGGAAAAAAGAAAATTTTGATTACCTTAATTTTATTTTACGGTAAATATCAATTTCCATTTTTTTATTTCATGTTGGATTTAGGTTGGTAGGCAACAAAAATGTACATCACGTGAAATTGGCATTTGGAGCAGTTAATGAAAAAGGCCGCAACAATTAAGGGATGGTCAAACACGCAATGAGTTCTCGGCAATTTTCACGTAAAATGGGTTGAAATTTCGAAGAAAGTTGGCAGGGACAAATTGGTAAAATTGAACTCAATGGAGTCTGACTATGTCGATGCAAAGGTCCCCAGTTTACTTCCATTAACAGTCGGAATTTGAATTAAAAGCATGTCCAGACAGGATCTTAAATTCATTCAATTAAATGTCTCTTTTTGGCACACAATCCAGGAGACCTCTTTCTCATGAAAATGAAAAGTACAAACTCAATTATTCCAAAATAATTGAATACCAAGAGCGGATTATCCTCAAAGTTGATGATTATGATTGCAATTTTTTCAAAACCTTTCAGCTGTCCCACTCCACCTCTACTTCCTTGTGTTATATATATAAATCATATCTAAAATTGAAACCAAATCTAGATGCAAAAATTCTAGATTAAAATAACCAAAAGGCTATGATCTACATCATGTCAGAATATTAGGATTCACGGATTCGAGTATATACCTGGATCCATTATGAACGATTGTTTACTGTTGCAGAATTATTATGCCAATCGATCATGTATAGATGAACACGAACGAAGCGGTGTGGTTTGTGATCTTCCTCAACCAAATCGCCTTATTTCCTCAATGGGACGGTCGTTTCTCTTCCAAATGGGGAGAAGGAAAACTATGTATAATTTGGTATATTGAGATCATAACCAAAGAGGTCTCTATATATTACTTAATTGGAGTTCTCATAATCCCCTAATTATAACAATGTTGGTATCTACTCAATTAGCCCATATTTATTAAATAACTAATTTAATTGAATTAAATATAGTGCCATTAAATAGAAAAATCGTTGATTTTCCTAACCTCCTAAATATTTAGGAAACTCGTTGGCTACATATTATTTTTAAAACAATTATATTACAAAATTTTCAAGCGCGCATCTGTATGCTATTTATCATTCGACTTCTCTTTAAAGAATCTGATTCATCTTATATATTAATAACGAAACCACCGCGACTTTTATCAGAATACAATCGTGATTAAACCATGATGATCACCTTACTAATACACTTAATAACATAGATCAAATATAGATGAGTAGCATGAAAATTACATGAAATGTGATCTTAGACATGCCGATTTCCAATTGGTCCTCCTTTATTCTTCAGTGAGATCATTCCAAAATTCTTAATGCAATGCGAACATTGTACATAGACAACACGAACAAGCTCAGAAACAGAATCATAAACTATCAATTTTATTTTACAATCCAATGTCTAGAGCAAACATATAGTACATAAAAAATGACTCCCACTAGACCAAGGCATCTTCAGAAAAAAGGCCCATGTGAGTAGTGTGCTCATGATAGACCTTAGGCATTAATCCCTTGGTTAATAGGTCGGCTAGCATGGAATCTGTACCTATATGTTCAATGGAAATCTATTTATCCTGAACTCTCTCTTTAACAACTAAAGACTTGATGTTAACTTCATATTTGTCGAGCTCATGTTATTGTTGGAGTAAAGCACTGTCGAGTTATTGTCACAGTAAATATTTAATGGTTTGTCAATGCCATTTACCACTTGTAGCCCAGTGACAAAGTTTCGCAGCCATATCCCATGGTCGGATGCCTCATAACAAGCAATGAACTCCGTAGCCATGGTTGAAGAAGCTATGAGAGTCTGCTTAGCAGACTTCCATGAGATAACTCCACCAACCAACATAAAGATATAGCCTGATGTGGAGCGTCTACTATATTGGCATCCCGCAAAATCGGAGTCAGAGAACCCGATGTCCTCTAAACTGTTTGATCTTTGATAAGTGAGCATGTAGTCTTTTATTCTCCTCAAATAACGCATCACGCGTTTGGCTGCCTTCCAATGCTGTATGCTTGGATCACTCAAATATCTGCCTAAAACTCCCACTATAAATGCTATGTCGGGACAAGTACAAACTAGAGCGTACATTAGACTGCCTACTTTTGACGCATATAGAATCTTTTACATCTCTTTTCTTTTACGATCATTATTGGGGCGCCGTTTGAGACTAAACTTATCTCCTTTACTGATGGGCGTGTCTTCTGGTTTACAATCTTTCATATCGAATCTACTCAAAACCTTATCGATCTAGCTCTTTTGTGACAACCCCATGATACCTCGAGAACGATCTCTTGGAGAAAGACGATATAATCATCTAGAATTGCATTTCTTCTCTCCCTAGTGGATCTACTCAATGACACTTCTTGAGTTTGTTGAGCTTGTTCTGTACGTGGTGCTTGAGGAAGAATCTCATTATTATCTTGATCTTGAACAATGTTAGGGATAGGAGCCTGAACATTGTCATCTAGTTCCAGAACTATGTCTTGAACAACAATAGGTATAGAGACATGATCGCCATCAATACCAGATTCTTCTTTAAAGACAACATTCTTTATGTTTTCTTCTCCCCCAAACTCAATATCTTCAAGGAATCTCGCATTTCCCGTTTCAAAGAAGGATATTGATGTGGGATTGTAAAACTTATATCTCCGAGTGCGTTCAACGTAACCAACGAAATAACAGCTAACCATCCTGGAGTCCAGTTTTCTTTCATGTGGCCTATAAGGCCGTGCCTCAGTTGGACAACCCCAAATGTGCAAGTGCCTAATGC
>CAIGRL010060778.1:0-10264 GCA_903798325.1 Fraxinus xanthoxyloides | reverse complement strand
TTTTTTTAAGAAAAATAAATATCAAAATATAAGTCATAATCTCATAATTATATCTCAATCCCCTCCGATCATTAGTAATGCGAGTAAGTAATAGCACTAGGAATCCCCTTTCACGAGCTATTTAGCCTTTTTTACCCTACTTAGGCGATCATGCTACATAATGCATAAAAATCAACCAAATTTTTAAGTTTTTTGTTGATTTGTCTCTATTAACTTGATTTTATTTGTTAGTCAATAGTTCTTATAATATAAAGTTATTTAGTTATTTTAATTTTTGTAATCTATGTGGGCTCAAAATTCACACAATTTTTTTTAAAAAAAAATTAAATTGAACTAAAAGTCCAAATCGACTAATCAAACCGAACCAAACCAAACCGATTTGGTTTGAGTCAATTCAATTTAAGAGTTAGAGTGAATTGATTTGGGTTGAAATTCACACAAATCGACTAATTTGGGTTTGGTTTCGGGTTGGAGTCAAAATCGACTCAAACCAAACCATGCCCAAGCCTAGCTCTAATGATGTATTTTCCATTATTGTTTTGACTTTAGTTAAATATAATATTTTATGAATATTAGAATTTTATAAAATTTTTCAAAAGAGTTTAACAAAAATATATATTGGGGGATAAATTTAGAATGATATATTCGTATTTAGTTTTAGGGGATAAATTTAAAACGATATATTCGTATTTAATTTTATAACAAGAATCGTTTGTTCCCTACTTTATAAATACAAAATAATTTAAAAAATATTTTTGATAAATATCCAATAACCATCTCACGACTATAGCTGCATCTATTAAAAACAAAATAATATCTTTTTAAAAATAAAGCAAAGAAGTTTATTAAGTCACCCAAAACAAATGGTGACAAAATTAACGGGATGCAAATAAACACCTATCTAATGTTTCAAAGGAAAACTATTTATGAGCCACCTTATTATCATATCTAATAAGTGTATTTTATACACTTATTCGTACCTTTACACTAGAGTAATAATTATTATTTTTGAAAAGGTCCAATACATACGATATTAAAACAAGATCTAAAAGAATCAATCTCAAAACAGAAATTAAATTGCAAAAATTAAAAGATTGAACACATGATTTATTTCGGCCTAAACCCTAGAGGTTCAGCGATCAAATCTAATGCCTACATCGCCCGTTGAGCATCCAAAAAATAAAGATATTGCTCTATTGCACTAATAGCCAAAAAATATGATAGCCAATGATTACAATTAGTTCAAGAATACAAATCAAAGCCACAAAGACTTATCTTTTACACAATGCTTTGAATCGAACACACCCTTAAGGCATAATACTGGACAGATCAAAAGTTCTGTCAAACACCTCACTAACCACTCGAACCACAAAGATTTAAAACACCAAACACTCAAACTACTTCTCAATAATTAGAAGCAGATCTAAGAGATTACACATTTTACACGATTCAAACACTCAAGAATGTAAACCCTAGGTAAGAATGAGGTTTTCTCTCTAAAGAGAAGATAACCGACGCGAGAAAGCCAAAAGCCAGAAGAATGAACTGAATGTCCTAGCCAAACATATCACCCAAGATATAATCAAAAGCATCTGGAATCTCATCCAATGGTGAGAGAAATGTCAAGTGTCAACAATCCAGCCAATGACTTCAATTAATAGAAGTATCAATCTGAAGCACGATTTTAACATAAATTGTTGGAAGCACACTTTTAATAGGCAAGTCACGGGTTCGAGTCACAACAATTTTAAACAAATTGAGGCTTAATTTTGTATATATTTTGTTTGTTAGGTGCATCTCCATGAAAAATAATGAAATTGAAGAAAAGGGCAGAAAATTGGCTAAAGTGGAGCTAATCTAAAGTTTGGAGACTAAATCGCAAAATGCTAGTAGGTGATTCGGACATAGTATCGACAACTAGAGAGATGCTGGCATCAAGATGGAGTTGGAAGATGGAGGATCAAGAAGATACAAAGAAGGAACCAAAATAAATAAGGAATGAAATTCAGGGACCAAAGCAACAAATGAAAAATCTTATAACGGCGCGAACACATAGGCAACTGCTCTCGTGCGTGCACGGGCATGAATTTCATCTACCGAGCCACATGCCATTTCTGGGCTCGAGAGGCCCAATTTCCCTATTTCTTGGAGGTGAACAGCGTGAACAAGAGAGAGAACATATTAGATCCTACTTTTCACTACAAGAAAAAGGTTAGCACGGGCTCAAAGGAAAATATCACAAGAGATTGAAAATTCAAAGTCTAGATTGAAGATTAATGAAGAAGAAATTGATTTTTCACTTTCAATTCATTACTTTTCATTTCGGGTGATATTTTGTCAGATCTTTTTGTGTAGTTTACATAAAATTATGTTAGGATAAATATTTTCATGTATTGGATGAAGATGAAACATATTATTATTTATTTTTAATTCAAAACTAATAGTTAGTTAAATTCTTATTTTTCTTGATTAATTTTGTATGCATAATTTTAATATTTGATTGCTTGATCACCAATTAAATATATATTTAATCTTGCATGTATAATTTTATTATTAGATTGCTTGATCACCAATTAAATATATAGTTGTTTATTGTAGTGTTGGGAGACTCACAATAGGTCTAGAACATTGTTTGATTAACATGCGTGCAATAGATATTAGTAATAATATTTATCACGTGTGCAATTTTTGAGATAATCTAAACTTTACTGCGTTCTATTCATTCGAATTCGGACTAGACATAGATTCGAGTCATGATTATAATAGATTTAGTTTGTCTCAGATTAGAGAGTTAATTAAAATAAATTTATCAATTGTCAAGAATGCATGAATAAAACTAAATACATAATTGAGAATTGAAATAGATAATAATAGGTGGATTCGTAATCCAATACATTCATTCCATATAAATACAAAACTTGAATTTTACAAACTTTCTCAAAATAATTTAGAATAATTATCACCATAATTGAATTTTGTTTGCTTACTTTGAATCTGAATAAAAACTAATACACTCGATTGAAATTTATTCCCCGTGGGACAATAACTCTTAGATCATCACGTATTACTTGTCAACGATCTCATATACATGTGGGATTTGCACGAACAATATCCAATGGCGACCCAACACAAAAGTTCAACACAGGTGGACCGAATGTTCATCGTTGACCATTAACCGTCGACAATCAGCGATCGTAAGAGCGGGATCGTTTATTAATACTTCATTAAATAATATTAAGAATTATTTAATATATGTGTAAATGCACTAAAACGTAATACGCGATGCAGCCTACTTTGTAATTGTGAATTTAGACAACTGCATTCTACGGAGTCTCATATTTTGAAAACGCTGCAATATTACCAGTGGCGGACACACCACAAAAGTTCAGCACGGGCCAACCGAATGTTGATCGTTGACCATTGACCGTCAACAATCAGTGATGTTGTTTATTAATATTTAATTAATATTGACCGTCGACAATCATGTTTTGAAAACGTTTCATATTGCCTCATTCTAATTTTTTTCAAAAATCTTTCTCATTATTCACAACTCATTAATGATAAATTAAAATTTATAATTTAAAGAATAGTGCCAAATAAATTATATTTGCCTAAATCACAAATTCACATATTCAAAAATTACAAATCTCATTTCAATGCCAAATTCCCAATTAACTCATACAACATAAATCATAATTCTTAAGTAAGAATAGTCATAACTCATAAATAAAAAATAACACAAAAAAAAGGAAAACTCACGATCAATAGTTGTGGCCGACGATTACTGAAAACGAGTGCTAGTTCCCTTCCAACTTCCAAGACTTAAGTCGTTTGGCACTGGCACGACTGGACTGGTAGAGGTGTCACCGAGTCACTGGGAGGCGGAATTGGAAAATGGAAATGATTATGGAAAATGGAAATTTGTCTTGATTTTTGAAAATGGGATTGGGACTGGTCAATTGTAAAGATAAGGCCTAACTAAAATAAATTTTAATTTCATCCCAACTAAAAGACACAATTACAAAACAAAAAAAGAAAGAAAAAACCCTCGCCAGTCGCCTCTGTTTCCTGCGCCAGTCTCCTTCTTCCTAACTTCAGATCATTGTTCCAGCGGAGCCCAACATGCGCGGTCAAGCCCTTTGTCAGGTGCTAGGTCTGCCATTGACCATATCCAAGTGTAAACATACACCAACCAATACGTTTTTCTAAAACTCCATTGATGGAATTCAATTCACATATATGCAAGTAAGTAAACAAAAAAGAAAAGAAACAAGAAGAAAATTTTTATTGTATAGTGGGAGGCCTAGAGAAGAAGGTGTTGGAAATTGGTTTATAAAACATTGAATTTGTATTAACTTTGGCTAAGTATTCGGATTTGTTTCAATAGTCAATTTGAACGTACGAATAGACTAACTTGTTCTACTTGTTGAGTAGATAAATATGATATATTTTGATAAAATCAATTTTGGATGAATGAGAAATTGATATCCAAAGTCAAAATGAAAAAAAGGGCCATATAACACGAGCACTCGAGTTGCCAAGTCTTTGAAAATGCTCAAGCAGTGGATGGACGAGAGCGATCTAAAGAGCTGAGTCTCTTCATAAAACATACTGAATTTTGGGGTGTCTGATCACAACCCCACAGCCTTTATAAATTGGACTCTCTTAGTGGTCTACATTCATTCCATATCATATGTCTTGATCATATTGCATCAAAACACTCCAAAATATAGGTTTTATTGCATAAAAATCATTCAAAGTAAAGAGTGAAAACCATTTTCGAGTTTGTTAATTTCTCGAAGTTTAAAGTGCTTCTACCGCAAGGAGAAATCGTGGTATCTTGGAAGACGATTGTCAAGACTTCATAAGCACATTGACGTGGCAAACTCGTCTTAAAGACATAGTGCTAAACACTAGCATCGGTTTACAATTCAATCATTCCTTTCATCATTTCCCACATTTGGTTCGTAATTACAAGAAAGTTTTACTTTGTTTTATATTATTTAAGTCATTCAATTTATAATTTGCAATTCACACACATACACCAACATAAGGGGAAAAAGTTCCATTTTCAGTCTCATACTTTCATACTGTTTTGTAATCGATATTTGGAAAAGGTTAATTCTTGATTCTTGTCAAACTAACAATGATTAATTTCACTCATCAAAAGCCCAAATGGAAGACTAATCAGATTCAAGAACTGAAATGGAATTTAGGTATCAATTGAGGCATTCATTCTTGTTAACCTGTTATAACAAAATAAAAAATGAGTAAAATGATTGAAAAAAAACAAGATAAGATCGTTTAAGAAACAAAATAAGTGAGACTGAGAAAGAAACAAAAGAAGAAAAGGAAGTTTAATGGTGTTGGGAGACCTATAGTGTACCTATTGAAGAGATAATTAAGTGATTATTTATGTCCAACTTAATAAATAAGAAAAATACTTAAAAGGGTAATTATATTTAAGCCACACATTTTGTTAATTGCACCACTTTTTGATTGCAATGACAGTCTTTAAGTTTTGCACTTATGTCTCCAATTTCTCTAATTATAATTTTATCCTCAATCTCTATTAATTAATCCACATTGTCCCTAGTGACGTCCCAAAAATTAATGATGAGAGAGAAAAGTACTTATATGTTCATCATATATTAAAACAAGCAAGATAACAAATATAAAAGTTTGATAAAACACTTTCTCTTGCTAACAATATATTTTGGGCAGAAATCTTCACTGAAGATAAAATGTGCTAATAGTCGTGCACACTCTGTTGACATATGGTTGATTTTATTATTACTGTTTTGATCATAACAAATAAGATTAATATTGTTTCTAACAATTGATTTTGAGTGATGTTAGTTCAATGTTAAAATCAATTAAATATTGCCAAAATTAACAGATTACAATCAGACTCAAAATGAAGATTAAAGTTAAAGTTAAGCACTCAAGTCAAATCATTCGAGACGAGAGTATAAAAGAGAAACGTCAAGAAAAAGAAAGATCAAGAACACCAGGGACGGCATCAAAGAAAGATCAAGACGAGAAGTCTCAGAGGTAAATTTCGAATCAAGATAAAAAATTAGACTACTACAGTGGTAGCAGTGTGTTGTCACATCAATCACATACCATTGCTTAAGAAGATTTTGTGCTAAGCTCCTTTAGTGGTTCCCCGCTATGCAAGCCCGGTTCTTTCAACGGGAATCAACACGATCCAATGGGTTTGGCCTTCGCACGTGGCTCGACCTTTGTGGCAGTTTGAAGCGAAGTGCAAGGCTGTAGGCTTGCTTACCATGTAGTATTTCTGGGGCCTTACATTGTGAAGCGTAACAAATTTCTTTTATGCTTTTACAATCAAGATAAATGCTTGAAGAATCCGGTAAAGCTATTTGCTTGGAGTTCCTAAAGCATCAAAAAATTCATAGAGTGTGGGAAAATAGTCATCGTGTTCTTCTTTTTCTTCTCACTTTGATATTTGACCATGTTTGTTGGGTCATTCTCCATGTAAAGGAAAACTATGGCTCAATCGAATGAATGACAACAACTCAGTCAAAAGGATAACGGCCACCTCTATAGGCTTCTTTTCATCTTAATGTTATTGTGATTAAATTCATAAATGTTTAGCAAAGATAGGTTAGAAAACTTATCTTCATCCTTTTTGTAATTTTATTCTCATCTCTTTGTAAGTATAATGGGGTACAATTTATAGTAAATACAAGAAAAATTGGTTCTCTCTACTTGTTTTCGTATACACTGTTTAATTATCCAAATGGTATCTGAAACAAAATACTCTCACAAGTAATATTTTCTAATCGTACCTTCCTCATTTCTCCTTCAACTTGCCACTTCACGATGTCCTCCAACTCTGAAACCACTCTACAACCTTAGGTACCATCGTACAAGTGAAGGAACCCAAGTCTCATCAGTGATTTAGACATGTACTGAGACGGTATCATCTTATCACGGAGATAACAATGATCCCTCCTCTATTTAATAAGATGTCCATTGAATTGAACATTGTTTTGCAATTTTCTGTTTAGTCGTCTTTTGTTTTTCTTATGTCGACACATTATGTCTTGGTTCTATTTTCATTCCAAGAGTAACTACTGCTCCATAGTCGTGTTCATGTAATGGAAGCCTTGTGGCTTGCTGAAAGATTGAACAATCTTGACAAAGTTTAACATGCGAGGCTCGCTATTTCTTTGGCTGTCCAAAGAGGTTTGTTTCAAAATGTAGTACACCATATCTCAGAATCAGTATCTTTTATTGGTAATGTTAAGCAGAAATATTGGAGGTCAAAGTGAGATTTTAGTTGTAATAGTTACACTTTCTTAGTTCTTCTACCACATACATGATGTAAGACGAGCAAAAGTACAGTCAAAACATGTTAGGTACTAGAATTTTATCAACATACAATTAGCCACGTTCATTCGAATCATTCCATAATTTATTGAAGCATTCTTTTTATAAAGTCATAAATTATTTTTAATGAAAAAGGCTACGTTTTCAAACTATTGTGTACCGTAGTTACACTTCAATTGCGAAACAAAAAATTGAAAATTATATGTTTAAAAATAGAATCTGCACATATATAAATAAATATAAAATAAATTAGACAATAATTGTATATCGTTGAAGTGACAAGCTCTTTTGTATTGCGAAATAAATTTAACTACTAGCACAACTAGTTACATAAATAAATACCCATTATCATAAAATAATTTGCGCAATAATTTTATATGTTGTAAAATAAAATATGTAACATATATAAATAATCATGAAATAAATTAGGCAATAACTATATATTGTTGCACAAATAATGGCGCGACAAACTCTTTGTATTGCGATTTAAATTTAATTAGAAACATCACTTGTTTCATGATAAATTTTACTACAAACGTTGAATATGTTAAAATATATTATACAACATATCAAACGTATTGTAAATCATATTTCGCGACATACATGACTTGCTATTAAAGATATATCACTACGAGCATGTGTTGTTGCAAAAAAAAAAAAAGAAAAAAGAAATGGTAACAAAAGTTATACCTTTAGCATAATATTCGCAACAAATATTTTTCTCGCAAAAACTTTATTGGAATAATTGTTACGATAAACTGACTTGTCTCCTTAATTTTTCGCGACATATATGTTTTGCGACGATATTAGGACGACAAATATCTTGTTGTTACTTCATACTTTATGCATCAAACTAATAGCGTTGCAAGTTTGTTCATGCGACCAATGAACGAAAAGTGTCGCAAAATACATTTTGTGACTCATATAATGCAACAATACCCACAACAGATATATTGTCATCACAAAATTATTTTTATAACAAAATCCCTATTTAAGTGACCATATTTTTATGTCTCGATTTCAGCATTTTGTTGTAGTGCTTATGCGTGTGATAGAGTTTCAAGTTTGTTTTTACTGTGTGGATTACCATTCAAAGCTAGATATATAGACAGTTGAAGTAAATCGTGGTGCGTCAGATTTGTAATCTTCAAAGGTTAATTGTCATCACAAGTTCTTCCTAAACACAATGGTCATCATGTTTTTGGTATTGAAACTAATTAATTTCGCTAGGCATGTTTAATATCCTACGTGGGGTCCACTTGGGGTCTGAGGAGGTGAAACATTCCTTTCACAAAAAATTCAATAAGTAATAGAGTATCTTATTCTATATTTGTCAAACACGGCCCTTTCACGGGGCAGGCCAACCCATTTTGCCATCCATTTATTTCCATGTCAGAGGACTGTGATCATGCAGTTTGAAGGCCAGGCATTTTCCTGCACTACGAATCCAAATGATGTGTGTTTGTTTTTAAAATTGTGCTCTTCCTATGTTCATTTTGTCATTGGCATTTGAGGGGGACCGATTTACACTTCTACAGTGGAGTCAAAAACACAAGTCGCCATCACAAATTCATGGCCTTCTTTTTCTTTGAGTGGATCATTATTAAATTTATTAATAGACAAAATCAGGGTTAATCCATGGGATAACTCAACAATGAGAAAAATTAATAACAAAAATCTAGTGATTGACTTGTCGATGTCCTGTTTCCGTTTAGCACACATACTGGCGATAATATATGTAGTGAAATCACTTCTTCCAACGTTCAGTTTCATCGTTAACATCTTTAAGATACATTTTGTATGTCTTAATGGATATGACCGGACATTACAATATTCGACATGATTTTACTTTTATCTTTATTTATTTTTTCTCTTCTTCAATACTATCTACTGATATTGGGCCAATCCGTTCTACCAAATATGTTGTGAAATTTACACCCTCAAATCGATAGCAGGCTATAAAATATTGGTTCTCACCACTTAACAGTACCAAGTACTCTATGAAATTATGCATTCTTAATTAACAATTAAGACACAGAAATAAGAATGACCATGGAAGGCTCCCCTGATTGGTATGTTGTGTCTGTTGCCACAATTTGTTATCATGACTTTAATCTTAATATATAATCATTTGATACCAAGCCAATAGTACAGTACCATGCATGAGCATTGTTGTCTAGAATTCTCCTAGAAAATCATCATATCATCATCTGTGTTTCAACCTGACTTCAGTGAGATTATTGTCCTTTCATACGTACATACATACATACGTACGTACATACATGTGTGTGTGTGTGTGTGTGTTCCCTGGCCAACTTTAAATTCAAACTAGTCATTAAAATTTTGATCAGTAGTTGATGATTTGATCCCATATGGGGCCAGGAGCTTCTATAATGTGTCTGTGGTTTCTTCTTCTGATCTAAACTCTGATCTTAGATATATAGTTGCAACTTGCAAGTCAGCTATCGCCGACAAATCTTTGATTTGGAATCAATTCAAGAAATAGTTGAAAAAGAAGTTAACTGTACAACTGGTTTGATCCCACTGAGTGCTGGTGTGAGAGTGAGATCTAACCCTCCCTCACTTCAAAGGACACTACTCCTTTCGGTGATTTTTGAAATGATTATGGTGTTGGCATTGACAGCGACCGGACTCGACCTCCATTAACTTAGTTATAAGAAACCATTCCCTTGTGGGAAGATACTGAAACCAAGTCAAAGTCTACAAAGGAAAAATTATACGTAACTGCGTGCGCAGGGATTTGTATGTAAAAAGACTGAAATATATGCGATTAATGTAGTGTGATTGGGACACTCACTTGAATATAAAAAGTATACTGCAGTCACTTCAGCTTGGTGCTTTCTTACGATTGAAAGAATGCCTGCTTGGGACACCCATTTCTGTT